>JAJAGP010000780.1:45000-295252 GCA_025084515.1 Ancistrus triradiatus | reverse complement strand
TGCAACAACAGATTACAGTAACACAGATGTCTGGGGTGGAGGGCAGAAAGGGGGAAGGAAATATGGGTGGGGGACCATAAAGTAGCCTAAAATCTATTCAAGCGGTGTCAGCTTTCAAGTGCATGTTGACACATGCGTGCTACATCTCCTAGGAAACGGGTGCGCCAAGCGAGTTATCACTGCACTTGCATGGCATGCAATTATCCAATTATCTCTCTAGACTGATTCAGAACATCAAATCACACGGCAGGAGTTTTTTCTTCATGACGTCCTACAATAGAACACCTCCACATTTGCATGTTCTCACTGCCTCTCTCCTTAATTCTCACTGTCAAATGGGTCTGCATCGAACTTGTCTTTTGTTTAATCTATTATTTCTGGAAGTGCTACTATAGTTTTGACTGCTTTATTTGCTCGTTTTTGAACTTGTTTTAATAGTGCTATTGTGAAATTCCCTCACTTAACCTGTTTAACACAATTCAGGATTGCGTGAGACTTGGATTGTGGATTGCGTGAGATTTATAGCATTTAGCAGACGCCCTTATCCAGAGCGACTTACAATGGGTACAGTCTTACAATCCAAGCAATTGTGGATAAGGACTCTCAAGGTTTGTTGTTAAGGACCCTCAAGGACCCAACAGTGGCAGCTTGGCAGAGGTGGGATTTGAACCCTGGATCTTCTGGTCCAGAGTCCAGTATCTTAACCACTGGATGCAAGGCTGGAAGCACCCATGGAGAGGGGACCTGCTCATTGCAGGGCACCATGCACACACATTCAGTCAGCCAGGGGCATTTCAGAGATGCCAATTGACTTAACATGTTTTTGGATTAGGAGGAATCCAGAGTACACGGCGGAAACCCACACAGATACAGGGACAGCATGGTCGTGTGGGAGTCAGGGTCAGGACTTGTCTTTCTGGAACTGTGAGGTAACAGCTCAAAGCTCTGCACCACCATTCTGCCCTTAAAGGGGACATGTTATGTAAAACTCACTTTTACAGCCCTTATGCTCATACACTTGGGTATCTGGATCATTCAAACTACCTTGGAATTGGAAAACCAGTACTTGACAGTCTCTAGAAACGTGCTGCAAAGTGGCAAATCACAGATGTTTCCACAAACAGCTTGTTTGATTTGTGCTGTCTGATCACTAAAAACTTTGGACTGGATTCATGAGTTAAGCTAAGAGCTAAGCTCCGGAAATGTTACATAGTCCGAACTGGCTGCACAGACCTGCACAAATCATTATTTTGGTTCCCAGACAAAAGAGGTGAGTGGATAAAGTTGATTTTTGATGGCAGCATCACAGCTACAGTTGTTAACTTGCAAAACTGCAGACAAGGGAAATGGAGGTATTATAAAATACAATAATGCTATTTTGCTTTAACCGTTTAGTACTAGCTAAGGCTAACAGCTGAGGTAGTAGATTTCTATAAAGTTACTGATGTTACTTGCTGAATCCACAATAGCATCAATGCTTGTTACATTACAAGTTGAATGTAAGATGTTTATGACCTCCCATGAATTCCTTGGTGGTTGTGTGTGTGTGTAGATCCCAGGGAACTGTGTTCAGTTGTGGAAAATGGATATAATATGTAACATTTCAAATAGAACATAGATTGAATGTAATAGTTCTAAAAACTGCAAATAGAAGACTGCATACATACCAGACATGGATTTCTGGAATGGACAAAATGCCTACAAGTAAAACCTATTTTATCTGTTAGAATGTGAAAACAATAACAGAGAGGGCTAACTGTAGAGTTAAGTAAGCTATTTCTGAATATAAAAAATCTAAATTAATTTAACCAGCAGTACAATTCTCCCAATGTCTGTAGCTGCTTTCATACCAAATAGTTTTAGGGATTCATTCGGGAGGAACTACCCCCGCTGATCTCCCCAGAGAACTATATTTGTTCCAGGGCTTTTTCTGGTTTGTATTCGCATCGCTAGTAGGAACGCTGTGTGACTGTGAAGTGCCATAGGCTCAGCAAAGCCTGGACTTGCTGTCACTACATTTGTCTGTGCTTTTTTTTAGCGTGAAGATGTGTTGTTTATACAGCTACTGGTAGGACATGGTGGCTTAGTACTAAAGGTACTGGATGATAGGCCAGAAGGTCCAGGGTTGAAATCCCACAACTGCCAAGTTGCAGCTGCCAAGGCGCTTCCGTCTGGGCTAATCACAGTTGCGTTACTACGTCTGGACCAATCACTGTACTCTGGTTTCCTTCCACATCCCAAAGACATGTGTTAGGTCAGTTGGCGTCTCTAATGTGTCCCAATGTGAGTGCGTGTGCATGTGCACATGTATCCTGCTAGGGACTGGTGCCCTGTCCGAGGCTGGTGTCTCCTTGCACCCTGTGTTGCTGGTTAGGCACAGGCCCTCCAGGAACATCTGCCACGTTCTTCCTAGTCCAGATGCATTTCCGCTAGCTATTAAGGTTTCCTCACATTTTTCCAAAATTCAGACAAAGTGGACGAGTAATTTAAATTTTCTCTGAGAGTCAATGAGTGTGAATGAATATGTGAGTGTGTGGTGCCCTGCGATGGGCTGTCATCACCTAAATGTTGTATACGTGATGTTCCTGGGATAGACTCCAGACCTACAGTGACCCTGATCAACATGAGAGCTCTTAATAAAGATTTAATGATTGAATTTTACTCCATTATTATTTTACATTTCATTTTTCATTAACTATTCATCCCTTATCTAAAACCCGTCATCTAAGCTAGTGAGACCTGCTATTTTATGTCATTATGGCTAGACTGCCTGCTTTTATGAAGCATTTTCTTCCTCCACATCTCCAGTTCCTCTGTATTTCCAGAAGCAGCTTGAATTTTGCCTCTCGCCTGGTGGGTCTGCATCGAGAATGTCTGATTCATGGTGTGTGGTTCAGGAGTCAGTGTCCCTGGAGAGACTTCCTTCACTGAATGTTACACACCTCTTCCCTTCATGCTGTCTGAACTCCGGAAGCCTGCACACATCTAAACTCTGAGCAACGGTCTCAACAGAACCAGGACTAAAGCTACTCTTCGCTGGAAGAGAACATTTACAAAAATAATATTCAGCTGCAAAGATACATGTAAATTTAGCAGACATTCTTATCCAGAGCAGCTTACAACTGAAACGGTCTTACAAGAGAAGGAATTGTGGGATAAGGGCCTTGATTGCAGACCCAACAGTGGCAGCTTGGCAGAGGTTTGGTTTGAACCATGGACCTTCTGGTCCATAGTCCAGTACTTTAACCGGTAAGATAGTTATAAAGATACTTACATGACTTAAATGGCTACTTATTAAATGGTTATAACTAGTTCTAAGTCATGAAAAGAGAATGGGTAAGTATTTATAGAGTAAGCACTTTCCTTTATTTAACAACAAACCTTACTGTGTGGAAGCAAATAGAGGGAGAAAAATTGAGAACGAGAAAAGTGTGGTAATGCTGGACTTGTGCTGTCAGTTTTGTTGGGTTGCATTTTTCTCCTGTAAACATGAATGTGTTTGCACTGCTCTTCTTCCTCCCTTCCTCTGCTCCTCTGACATACTCCAGTAGTTTCTGCAACTGTTTACTCCCCTGTCATATCAGATAACAAGTACCAGCTAAAGGGGGTGGGATGAGGCACAATACTAGGGAATTATGCCAAGGGTGGAATAAAATACCTTACATAACCATTGGAAAACAAAAGTTAGCCATTCCATCTGAGTGGATCCAATCAAAGTTTGACAGTGTGTTTAGATTAGCATAAAAATACACACTGTACTTAACCAGGGAATTGTGTTGACAATGTGTACCAAATGATGAGTTGCATTTGAATTTTTTTCTATTAAAAAAAGACAACTTACAATGCTAAAAGCATTCTTTCAATATATAAGTAACAATTTATGAATTTACACATTTTGATCATCTAATCGAACCGAAGAAAACCCACACGGACACGGAAAGGACATGCACACTCCACACAGGCAGACTCCGAGGTCGGGATCGAACCAGGGACAATGAAGCGGTGCCATCCCATTTATGTAAACAGACCAATTAAAATTTGAATATAAAATCTGAACTATATATTATTTGCAAAGGTCTGTGTGCAAGGTTTAGTCCTTTGTGAGCATCAAACGTTTCCAATAATGATATTAGCTACTTTCACACCAAATGGTTCTAGGGACTTATTTGGGAGGAACTAGCCCCTGCAGAGCTCCCTCAAGAACTATTGTACATTCGTTCTAGGACTTAGGGTTTGCATTCACACCATCAGTAGAAATGTTGTGTGAAGCTGAAGTGATCCAAGCCATAAACATTTAGCCTATATTTAAAAATGAGGCACTTGGACCAATCATTATACACTTGCATCGCTACGTTCCGGACCAATCCCTGCCTTCAGGGTTCCTATGCACTGAGAAAAGTTTCTGCATTGAAGTAGGAGCATAAAAAGTCCCTGTACATGCCTTTATAAGAACTGTAATCGTCCCCAGTTCCTGCTGTGTGAACACGCGAGAAAGGGGGCACAGTTCCAAGAAGTATGGTTCCGTTGCAAAAGTGCCTATTAATAAGTTCCAATGTAGATGCTTAGATGCAGTTTTATAGCCAAAGATGCAGATTGCATTTTAAAATGTAAATGAGCTGTACTTTTGTTACAGAGGTTAAGGGCACAGTAAACTTTGGGTGGTGTGTGTGTGTGTTTATATATATATATATATATATATATATATATATATATATATATACACATATATATATATATATATATATACATATATATATATATATATACATATCATTGCAAGGGCCAAAAGTCCACAGGAGGATAGAAAGATCTGACACTTTTTACAGCGTGTCTCCACTTATATTTTTTACAAAAATGATTTGCGTTATGAAGTTATAGCTTATTATCTATAAGCTAATTTACAAGCTTAGTTATAGGTGTAGTTAGCTGCAAAAATGTCAATTGAAAGTCCTCACAATGATATAAAAACAAACGTTGTCTGTGCACTCTGTGTGTGTGTGTGTGTGTGTGTGTGTGTGTGTGTTTGCTGGGGTGGGGGTGGGGTGGGGATGGAGACAACACAATAGAAGAACCATAGCGTCCAGCTGTGATACAGTTCATCAACTTTTACACTAATAACTACATTATGAAACTACATTTGGTAGGTCACAACTGACTTCATACTCGGGGTAAATATCCTTTATATATAAGATAAGAAGTTCGGAACTCACTTTAATGTGATCCTAAAAGAAAAAACATTTCCAAAGCTGTTTTAGAAAAGGCCAGTGAATCAGAGTGTGCCGATCAGACCTGGCAGTGTAAGGGTTAAGGGTAAAGTGAACTGAATTGTAAGAAGTTGGTTTCCAGGGGAACTATTCTTACTGTTCCAGCTGAGTTGGGTAATACCATTTTGCCCCGAAAAAGGGGGAAAGTAAAACATACAAAAAAGCATGTAGTCGAGCTGAGCTTTGATTAGGACAAAATACGCACAAACACAACAATATGGCGTTTATAGTTGACAAAGGATAATATTATATTCTATAATTTGACATGTAATAGTCAGACTTGGATTAGAAATGTGCGCCTCCCCTCGCAGCAGCGCGGTGCACACGGCCCTGCCAAGTCAGTTTGAAAAGATCAGACAAAGGCAGCAGGAAGCCCCTCGGCTTGGCAATGCGTGCGATCCGAGAGCAAAGGCGAAACGAAAGCCCAGACATTTTTCGGGTAGCGGTCTGAACCGACAGTTAAATCGCTCATAATTTTTTTCCTCCTGCTTTCGGTTTGTGGCAGTTGTGAGGCTCTTTGGAAAATGTACGACCGCCTGGATCCTCGCGTAGAGCGGAGACGGTTATCTGAACGCAAAATGGGAAGCGTCGTGTGAGCGCCAGCGTTTCTCCTCCGCTAACTGCCGGTTTGTGCTGGACCGAGCATTTATTCCTGTTTTTCCCTTGCTTTCAGAGAGTCCTGCGCAGTTCAAGACGGATCAGGCCGGTCAGAGAGTTGAATGCTTTTTGATAAATGTAGAACAGAAAAACAAGTGGTGGTTTCGGGAGCTCCTTTATTTTCTGAGGACTGAACTTGCTGGAGAAAGAAACACATCGGTGGGTTTACCGAGCAGTCCATATATTTCCCGCTTATGGTAAGATGGAGACGCACGTCTCGTGCCTCTTCCCGGAGATTTTAGCCATGATTTTCAGTTATTTGGACGTGAGGGACAAAGGCCGGGTGGCTCAAGTGTGCACGGCGTGGAGGGACGCTTCCTATCACAAGTCCGTGTGGCGGGGGGTGGAAGCCAAGCTTCATCTGAGGAGGGCCAACCCGTCCCTGTTCCCTAGCCTCCAGGCCCGGGGCATTCGGCGAGTGCAGATCCTCAGCCTGAGGCGCAGCCTGAGTTACGTGATCCAGGGCATGCCCAACATCGAAAGCCTGAACCTGAGCGGCTGCTACAATCTAACTGACAACGGCCTGGGGCACGCTTTCGTCCAGGAGATCGCGTCCTTACGCGTGCTCAATCTGAGCTTGTGCAAGCAGATCACAGACTCGAGCTTGGGCAGGATAGCCCAGTACTTAAAAAACTTGGAAGTACTAGAACTGGGTGGTTGCAGCAACATCACAAACACGGGTTTGCTGCTTATTGCGTGGGGACTGCACCGGCTCAAGAGCCTCAACCTGCGAAGCTGTCGGCATGTGTCCGACGTGGGCATCGGCCACCTGGCCGGCATGACTCGGAGTGCGGCGGAAGGCTGCCTCAGCCTGGAGTACCTCACGCTACAGGACTGCCAGAAGCTGACGGACTTGTCCCTTAAGCATATCTCAAAGGGTCTGACCAACCTCAAAGTTCTCAACCTGAGTTTCTGCGGGGGCATCTCGGACGCCGGCATGATCCACCTGTCCCACATGACGAGCCTCTGGAGCCTTAACCTGCGCTCGTGCGACAACATCAGCGACACGGGCATAATGCACCTTGCCATGGGCACACTCCGACTTTCTGGCTTGGATGTCTCGTTCTGCGATAAAATCGGCGATCAGAGCTTGGCGTACGTCGCCCAGGGCCTGTACCAGCTTAAGTCTCTGTCTCTGTGTTCGTGCCACATAAGCGACGATGGCATCAACCGAATGGTGCGCCAGATGCACGAACTGAGGACTCTGAACATTGGCCAGTGTGTACGGATTACAGACAAAGGCCTTGAGCTTATAGCGGATCACCTGACCCAGCTGACCGGCATCGACTTGTATGGATGTACTAAGATCACAAAGAGAGGTCTGGAGAGGATAACGCAGCTCCCTTGCCTTAAAGTTTTGAATCTGGGCCTTTGGCAGATGACTGAAAGTGAAAAAGTGCGGTAAAACTTGGTGAGATATACCGGGGAGGGGGAGGGGCCTATGGGCGGGGAGTTTACATTATTCAAAAAGAAAAATTCCATTTGCTCACTGTCTTAGTCAGATGTAAGATTTATAAAACGGCTTAAACCGTGACTTATTTGTTAGTGAAGACGATATGAACATGTGTAACATTTCAGTAACCCGTTATGCCGGCCAGCGCCTAAAGCACTAAGTTAGTTCTAACCCCTAACCGGTCGCAATATTAAAACCTCTCCTTCCCCAAGCCTCGTGTCTAAAACATTTCGACTACCTCGTACGTGTGTTTTAACTCGTATTCTTCAGAAGAAGGAAATTGGATGATATTGTGCCTAAGAAACACCCCCCCCCCCCTCCCCCGTCTCAATTTCGCTTGAGAATAGCAAAAAATGGAGAATGGCTTCTAACTACCTTTGTTAATTTCGCCTGAAATGGCCAACAAAAGACTGAAACGGCACAGTCGAAGCACAGATCGGCTCAGCTCGGACTGAATTAAGTTTATGCAAAGACGGATAAATACTGGTTTGTATACAAAGAGCTTTTTATATTTTTCCATTCAGTTTAGTTGGATTTTAGCGCAACTCGCTGGCCTCCAAGCCTTTGATTAAAGCTTTGAATAAGAGGTCGGCTCTGGTAATGTATTCATGCTTATGTAAGCAGATATTGTTTAATTAACAGCTGTTATTCAGAGCATTGTACTTCAAATTGAAGTGAATTTTGACCAGTTAAACGCCCCCTTTCCCACCAGTAGCGCATTCTACAGTTTTATTTTTGCTTCCTCCTAGACTAGAGGTCACACCAAAACAAAAAGTATACCTTTTGTCCCTTTTTAAAACGAGTTAATGTTTTAACATTATTCAGTGGAAGAGTCATGGATTTTTCCTATCTCGGGTAAAAAGCAAAGCGTGTCAGGCCTGTGTGATATATGATGTATCGACCTGTACTGAGTCCTGCTGAAAAGCTACTGTGTTTTAAATGTACTGTATGTATTTGTAAAAAAGGAAATCTCAAATTGTTTTATATTCTTACAGTAAACATTAAAGTTGATATTTATATAATTAAATAAGTCCACTTGATATCTGTATTAAAAGCTGTGATTAGGTAGGGAGTTAATTGTTGATGTTGATGTGGGTTTAGCATAAGGATTAATTAGCCACAGCAGGTATTATGCAGCGACTAACACGTAGCGTCCAGTGGTGCGCAATATCGTGTGAGTAAGAACAGCCTGCGTTTATATTGCTCCCTATTCAGAACACCTAAGTCAGTGCGCAAAAGTGGAATAGAGATTCATTTTCGAGGATGCATTTTATTCTCAGGTCCGGTGATGTTTATGAGGCGCAAACAAAATGGATGCTTCGTGTTCGTTAGACTCTGTGCCAAATTGGGAGCTTCGGTAATTAATGACAGAGACTATGATCATGACAGATGACAGTTTGAAATAATCTACAAGTTTGCGACCGTTGTAACGTTGATGGTGCATGCTTTTGGCACCGTCGCATTTAAACGTGCAATACTAAGTAACATCGGACATGGTTTCTAGAAGTCAAGCAGCCAGGTCTGAATATGTGCTTCTCCGCTATCTCTCTGCTATCAGATCTGAGAGATGGGGGTTTTGTCCCATAGGAGTCTTCCTCCTCCTTTTAACCCCCTTCAAAAACGCGACTGCCGACCCCCGCCGCACTCGCACGGTCACTTTTAAACATTCCTCACCGCCATTCAGAGCTCTTCCCTTGCTAACTCCCTTCCTCCATCATAGTGCTCAGAGACTTTGAATGGCATTCGGGCCTCTTGACCAAGAAGCAATGGAGGATTGAAATCCCAAAAGCTCACTGAGATTTATTGCTAGGCTTTTACCTTCATTTTGGGGCTGTATGTGTTTCATTGTAATAACAAATTAATTAACAGGGCACATTAATAGTATTGAAGCAGTATAGCCTCTGTGGGTAACATGACAAAATAGCATCTCATGCATTTGTGTATTATTATATTTAATTATAATATGCCAACAAACATCAGAGCAAAATCCTGTTTTAAAAGCACTGCCGAGATTTTTACGAGAATATATTTGAAAAAGAATATAAGAATATAATACAAATATATTTTAATGTTTGACTATTTATGTGTTACATTAATCAACCATTAATGATGTTTGATGATATTCAGAAATGTATATAACGATTTTAATACATTGCGATATCAGTGTGGGACTGTGGTAGCCTAGTGGGTAAGGTACTGGACTATGGAACAAAAGGTCCAGGGTTCAAATCCCACCTCTGCCAAGCTGCCACTGTTGGGTCCTTGAGCAAGACCCTTAACCCACAATTGCTTGGATTGGACTGTATCAATTGTAGGTCGCTCTGGATAAGGGCGTCTGCTAAATGCTGTAAATGTAAACATGGTCAGTTGGGGTTTCTGGAGCCCATTGTGATGGTTTTAAATTGTTAAATCGTCAGAGTAATGGCAAAATTCTTTGAAAGTACATCTGGGCGAAATATTAGGTTATTCCCTGCAAAATTTTGTCCATAAAAGTCCACCATTAGGGAACAAGGCCATTTAAACAACAGAGGCAGTGCATTCGCAACAACCTGTAAAACATTTCTTTTATGGCAGTAGTGGTTCAAGGTGTGGCTGGCTTATGGTGAGAAGCTTTGAAGTTTTATAGGCACGAGGGCTACAACTCCACTCAGGAGGTGCACTGAATGTGTCGTCTGTCAGTTGAAAGGTCTGGATATTCCAATGAGATTGGCTTATTTTTTTTTATAGCATAGTCTGTAAAGGGTTTTTTAAATGTTCTAGGGTGACTCTGTGGTGGCAGCTGAGAGAGGCACGGTGACTAGACTTTCTGCCAGCCAGAGAGTCCTGGAATATGGGGAGGAATCTGTGACTCACCGTTTGACTTTGCTCTGTGAAAAGTGAGCATGCAGTGCTAGAGCCCTGGCTGACTCTATAGCAGATGGGCAAGCTGGCTTCCAAACACAGCCCCGTAGACATCAGGGAATGCCAGGGAGATGGGGAAAAGTTCAGTTCAGTTTACCTTTCAACTCTCAGGAGTTCAGAAGATACAGACTGGTTTGTGGTTTATGGCTCAAGGTCTCGTAGGTTTGTATAAATTTGAGCTACTTTGAACTGTCAGTAGGGCATATGTGGACATCTGCAGCTGACAAAAAGGACTGAATGAATCTGTTCCAAGTAGCACATTTTGAGTTGGTTAACAAAGCCGGTGATCCTTAGAAGATGGTGCCTTGTCCCGACTCGCCATTGCAGCATGTAGCCACGTGCAACGTGACGTCAACTTCGCATTCCCTATACTTATGTGTCAAAAGTATGGGAGGAAATACAGCTCTGATTTTCTAAATTGTCCAGCTTCGGCGGATGCAAATATGGACTTCTTTTTCTTGCCACTTTGGTCGTAGATGTGTGAGTGTGTCTGCGAGAGAGAGAGGTGCGAGTGCGAGCTAGTGGACTGGCTGGTTACTGGTAGGTGCCAGCTTTCCTATGAGAGGGTGGGACGGAGTTTGAGTGCTGTCATGTGACCTTGCTGGGTATGTGAGGGCTCTGGGCTAGAGCCAGGGGGCCCAAGCTGTCGTCTATCCTCCCTCATCAGCGCACACACACAAAGATACAGAGAGCGTGAGCCAAGTCATCAAAATATCCCCCAGCATAAACATACGCACACACACACACACACACACTGACAATCGCAAAGCTTGTCCTATTTTCAGTGTATTTCATTTTCCTGCTCTCTAAAAGTGCAGAGCATCAGACCCCCTTGCTCCAGTTAGGTCCATTGTGCTGATTCGATTAAATGGCGATTACACATGTACTGTGGTGTATCCACTTTCAGCAGTCGTTTAAACACTTACACCCATGCAGCTCACGGGAGGTCTGTGCAACAACGAAACATAAGTGCTGGACTGCAAAAAAGGGCATCTTTGAGGGGCAAAAAAGCACCTCTGAGTTTAATCTTTGTAGCGTGTTTAAATTAGGGACGCACCGATATTGAATTTCTTGGGCCGATACGATAACTGATTTTTAGCACCTTATTGTGGCTGATACCGATGTTAAAAACCGATAATTTAACCCTTCTGCATTGCAAATACAGTAAATAATTTTTGCAATAAAATAAAATAATAATAAACAAAACAGTTAAATCAGGAAAAATGGTTTAATTCCATTTGATTTTTTTAACCTTCCTTGAAAAAGGTAGGAAACTTTTTTTTTTTTTTGGTCTTGAACTGGTACAGGCAGCAACAAGAACAAAGTGTGTAAGAAAGCTTATGACTGAGAAGCTCCAAGAAAGAATAGAACTGCATGCATAAATATACAGCCAGCATCATCAGATATTCTGCTTAATGAGTAACAGCCAAAAGAAAAATCAAAGAAATATTCATATGTAAATAGATTATAAATATCGGTTATAATATTGGCTAAAATTCTAATATCGGACCGATGCCGATATCTGAAAAAAGTCCATATATCGGCCACCGATATATCGTGCGTCACTAGTTTAAATTAGCCATTTCTAGCTTTATCCCTGAGCTGAGTACTGAAATGTTCATGTTGACCCACAAATTTTCTGGAAAAGAAGAAGGAGATGCTGATATTCAATTCTAGCCTGGTGTTACCTTTGATTAAAAGGCCTCTGAGAATGACGCAGTTTCTTATGTCAAGTTCAGCATTTCACAGGGACTGTGGTAGTCTAGTGGTTAAGGTACTGGACTCTGGACCAGAAGGTCGAGGGTTCAAATCCCACCTCTGCCAAGCTGCCACTGTTGGGTCCTTGAGCAAGACCCTTAACCCACAATTGCTTGGATTGTAAGATTGTACCAATTGCAAGTCGCTCTGGATAAGGGCGTCTGCTAAATGCTGTAAATGTAAATGTTCTTATGCTTAGGTTTATAGGCTCAGATGGTCCAGAGATCCCCGGTTCGATCCTAACATCAAACTGGAGTTAGGAGGACAAAAATGTCCTCCCAGTGTTCACGCGGGACCTGCGTTAGCTTAACTGGTCACTGGTCACTGGTCGTTGATGCTCATGTGACGTTAAATATATGAATAACTAAGCAAACGTTAAGGGTTCAGATACGATGTTCTTATTACTAAAAGTGTTAAAAGTCTTAATTAATATAGTTGACTTTTTACCTTGATCTTGTAAAACATTGCAGATTTTCCTTGAATTGTGTCTAAAGGCAGTTTTGTTCAGGAAAGCGTTTTGGCTTGTATGTGATTAGCTCCACAATAGTGTGTCACGGTCTTTTTTTTATAAGTTGCACAACACAACAGAGACGGATGTATATTGAAATGATGCTCAGGTAAAAAATTCAGAATCAGAACTCTAAAGAAATTCTACAATAGATTAAATAAATGAGAAGAGCACCTGGATAAAACCCACAAAGGCGTGGGGAGGACATGCAAACTCCACACAGATGGAGTCCAGGATCGAATCTCACAGTATATTGTGACTAAATCTCTTGTATTTATAATGGAAACATGAACAGTGTGAAAGTCTTCACAAACTGATACTATGTACTAAATACTGAGTAACTACATTCTGCATGTCCTCTCCGTGTCTGCATGGGTTTACTCCAGTTTCCTCCCACAGTCCAAAGACATGCGTGTTGGGTTAATTGATTACGCTAAATTGGCGTGGCTTGAGTGTGGTCTCTGGCGACCAATGGAGCGACACGTCGGCTGTAGTATTCTCGGTCGCATCAAAGGGCGGTGGGCGGACCCCGCACTGACGGGGACAAGCGCCAGGATAATGATCACGATGTAGTAATTAAGGTAGAACATGAATGTTAAGCAATACTAAGGCATTACTTCATGATTTCATGCTATTTGTGGCCCTCACAGTTGAACAAAATGCTTATAACATTATATTTTAACAAACCATGATTTATAATTATTGAGCCCTTCTGAACTGTGCAAACACCTTTTGCCAATACAATAGCACTTAGTCTCCAGCTGCCTCATGGGATAGATGATGCCATGTATCCAAGGTTCACAGGAGTGTTGATGGAAAAACAGACTGACAAGATCAGAGATCCCTATCCTTAATGTGGGAAAGTCAATTTCAGTATAACTATCCTCTTTACTCCAACTTCAGCTTGCCGACAGCTTTATTATTGTCTTATCCCTACGTTGCAGCGATGTCTAGGAAAATACTTAGACTTATGTTTTTGGTTGGCATGCCTTCCAAATAGGTTGTTTGCAAGTAGGTGGCATCTAATTGTAGATTTGGAAACTTGGTTGAAAACACTGCCATCTGCAAATCCCCAAGTGGGAGCCTGTAAAATGTTTGCTTCTCTAACTGTTTGTGTGGGGAATAATACTTACTTCCAGGCAGTTTCATATGAGCTCTGGTTCTGTTGCTATTTTTATAGCCATTGTCTGATATCTAAACATGCCCACACTTTTTGTTCTTTCATTTGAGTACTCTTTTATCTTTCCTATGTTGATAAAAAGCTCATGAAATTTGGTCCCTGTGTTACATGATACACTCCCGATCAAAAAAAGAAATGGACCAAACCCCAAATTGAAAAATATTTTTTACTTTTAATGTTCTCCACAGCAAGCACCTTTGATTTCCTTAAATTCTTAAGTCTTGTGGGTAAACGTCCGGACAGTGTTGTTCCACTCAATGTAAATAGTTTCAGACAGTTGCGAGTAGTTGAAAAATGTTTCACAGTTAGTCTGTGTTTAATGTGAGAACAAATATTCCCAACAGGGTTCTTATCTGGAGTCTGACCAGGCCAAACCATGATCCTGATGGTTTCATGCCATTTTTGGTGGTATTTGCAGTGTGAATAGGAGCATTGTCTTGTTGAAAAAGTAACGTGATCATTCCTCTTCAGAAAATAAGTTTCATTTCGGGGAAGCAAGCCTTTCTACAATATTATATCAGCTGACCAGTGCCATCAGCTGACAAGCCTCCTCACACTGTGACAACTCTACCTCCATGCTTCAAGGTAGCAGAGATGTCCTTCTCACCAGATCTTTGGACCATAAGCATAGCCCCTTTCACACATGCCCTGTAACCCAGGACTTTTCCAGACATTACCAGGAGGAGCTGTATGTGTGAACCAAATGTCAAAATATGTTGAAATTTGTGTACAAGAAGACAAATTTGTATGCAAGCGAATTTTCCTGTTTCCACACACTCCCCCCCAACAACTCACTGCAGCAACGAGCAGTGACGAAGAAATGGTGGCACAAATCCCAGGATTGCATTTTCTTAGTTCTGGCTAATTGTCTGACCAGTGATTTGTTTTAGCACCATAAAAAAGCTTAATATTTTGCAGCTTTAGCTTTAGCCTTTTTTCAACCATGACTGTGCATATTTGGACTGCAGCATAATAGGAACTCAGGGATAGGTGCTTAAAGGTTCCTTGACAGTCATTCAATCCCTTTCTTATCCTCTAATCCTGAACAGGGTCATGGGAGAGCTGGTGCCCAACCGGCAGCACAGGGTGCAAGGCAGGAACAACCCTAGAGAGGGCGCCAATCCATTGTAGGGCACACACACACCTACACTCATGGCACTTTAGAGACAGCAGTTAACCTAACACACGTCTTTGGACTGTGGGAGGAAATTGGAGTACCCGGGTTAAACCCACACAGACGCGAGGAGGACCTAGACCTCTCCACCTGGAGAGTGAATCCAGGACGTGAGGCGGCAGTGCTACCCCTTGAGCCACTGTGCCGCCCTCCTTGACACTCAGCTGAACTTAAAAAGTCAAATCCACATGATAACATGTTTCAGATACATTTTTTTTATGATTTCGTCCTTTAACCCCACATTTCCTCGTCATAGTTGCAGGTCCAGAGCCTATCCGGGAATTTATAGAGCGCTGTACTCTGAACAGGCGCCAGTCCATCTCAGGGCTAAGCAGTGGTTACTGTAGCAGTGCCAGAGGATGACCCTTTTATCTGGTCTTCCTTCCCTCAGACATGACCAATTCGATCTGTGTGGCACCTGATTTGGCTGGCTGGGTTTGAGTCCCAGTGGTGGTAGGCTAGTGAATTGCGTCTACACCTCTCGACCGTCCTCAGTTACATTTTGTTCATATGGATTTGTCAGGCTGTTGTCGACTGCGGGTTGTTTTTTATATGTGATATATTTTTTAATGAGTTTTTTTAAATGTGATTAATTTTTTGAATTTAAAACTAATTTAATGATCATAATCAGACATTTCAGTGTAAGATTAGGCAAACCACAAGGTGTTTTTTATAACCTTTTAACTCATTTTTGCAAGGGTACCGATAAATCTGTAGCTCTCCGTGCCCATATTAGTGTAGGAGTGAGTGGAGCCTGAAGAATGAGGTTGGATGTACAGCCAGTTTTTTTTCTGTGTATGTGTGTTGTTGCCGAAAGCGTGTGTGGGAGGTGGAGAGGGCGTGAGTGCTGTGTGTGGTGCTCCACATCCACTCTGCTAGAGAGAGAGAGAGAGACAGAGAGAAAGGGTAAAAAGGGGATGAGAGATGGATGACAGGGGGAGGGACACTTCTCCAGTTCGATCTCTCCACACAAATGCATTAGCCTTTTTACCACATGGGCCCATCCCTCTGTAGCCACAGGCCACCAGCTATTAGGATGGGCTACAGGCAGCCTGAGTGCTGCTCAGAATCATCAGAGGTTAATGGAATATTTTTAAGTTATATGCTCATATTTTGACATGATTTCAAGCCTATATTTAAAGTATGGTAGGCTTGTACTACCTTATGTTCTTGGCAAAGTTGAAATATATGTACAAAAGAGTAGGGCTGGGAGCGAAGACTGCATGGATTGAATATCACACTGGAAAAAAAAACATAACGATGAAACTTTCTTACTATGCTGGATACTCTCAGATGTACAAAATTCCAATTTACAGTTCCAAATAGGGCGTGCAAGGGTTGAGCTAAGAGCCATGACGTAGCCTAGATACAACCTGACACCATATGCTGGTTAGGTAGGCTTAAATGGTAGCCGGCATGTTTGCAAAATATAGTTTTTCAAAATTAATCACTGAGTGCCTGAAAAATTCCTGTTTATGAATATGCTGTCCCTGTAGCCCTCAATGTTTTCACTGAGCAATAACTGTAACCAGAGTAACTGTGGGAACGCGCTTGTTGAAAATACACAAGCATTTAACATGACCACAAAGCCAGTCACTATCACTCTGATTAATAGCAATAGTCAGTTCACTGGAATAACCTCAGTATTTTTGCACTCTGAAAGGGACACCAATGGCATATGAAGTGAGGAATACACACGACACATGACCTTTGATCTTATTCTAGGTGTTAAAACCTGATTGCCTTCTTCCTTCAGTGTGGGTTTGCAAAACTGAACCTACTTCATATTTACATTTACAGCATTTAGCAGACGCCCTTATCCAGAGCGACTTACAAGTTATACAGTCTTACAATCCAAGCAACTGTGGGTTAAGGGCCTTGCTCAAGGACCCAACAGTGGGATTTGAACCCTGGACCTTCTGGTCCATAGTCCAGTACCTTATCCACTAGGCTACCACAGTCCCACATATGTTCATATGTTCTACACAGGCTTCTTTGTAACATATTCCAACAGCAGGCTCAGCGTTTTTGTAACTAATCGATCCTCACCATAACAAACACCGAGTGGAGCTTGTTTGTACCTATCTCTTTCTACCTACCTATTCTTGTATTTTTATTATTTATTGTTGAGGCTTAGTCTGTAGGTTTAGTATAGCATTGAATTTGTTGGTGCTTTTCATTTTTAACCCCACTTTTTCTGATCAAAGCCACAGAGGCACTGGTGTCTAACTCTGGAGAGAACAACACAGAGGCATAAGCGTGCTTTGGATACAGCACCAAGGGGGTCACTGGTGCTGTAGTGTGAAGTGATCCCCCAACTGGCCGCCCTTTCTTTCAGACACAGTCAATCATGTCTGCATGTGACACATGGCCTGGCCAGAAGGCACCACCGAGACTCGAACCCAGGTTCCTGTGGTGATGGGTTAGCATATTAGTCCCAAGTGGCATAGGACATAGTTGTGGAACGAATTATTGCCCACCTTTACAGAAGAGTAAACTGTCAATGTTTTCTAACTGTTTCTGTGCATAGCAGATAATAATAATAATCAGTAATGTGCCCTGGTGCTGTACACTTTATTTAAAAAAGGTACAAGTCCATAGTACAAAGTAAATAATACTTAATACCTTATCAGCTAAGAATGTTCAGAAAATAATGAACTAAGTTAGAGCCACTGTGAAGAATAAGTACTTATGGCATGGCCTATGGCATATACTTAAGCACATCCGTGGATTGCAAAATAACCACATTGAATCTGAGACTGATCCAGCTCACACCGGTCCTCTAACAAACCCAACCATGGACCTGTTGAGTATCTGTTCCTCCATCTATTCCAGTTCATTTTGAACTTATTCCCTTATGCAGTTGTGCATCTGAGCTTCTAACGTATTCTTTCTACCTGACACATGGAATGATGTTCATTTCATAAAACATTTAGAAACTGGCATGTTTGCTGGATGTTTGCATCACATACTCTGCCCTTCAAGAAAAGACAGTGAACTATTAAAATAAGTTTAACGTTACTGGCATTAGGACACTGGAGTAATGGCTGGGGAAAACAGGCCTTTCCAGTCATGTGAATCATAAATTCTAAGTCACTTCAAGCAGTAACAATAGTTTACTATAGTTTTAAGCCATTGTAATGGCACCCTCATAAAAAGGTATCAATTCTTTCAAAGCAAGAAATTCATAGCCCTTCTAACTTTTAAACTTTTGGCACATCAGCAACTTCATTCCAGCAAATAAGAAATAGAAAGTTCTGAATCAAACTCAGCTTTCGGATATGAAAAATATACGAGAAACTTCTAGAAAGAGCGCGGGACAGCATATTGCAAAAGGAATGCGTTGAGTGCCAGAAGAATTCTGTTTTCTTCGTCCTCTCTCTCTTTCCACTGAACCCTTTCTTTCGCTGGCTCAGAGGCCCGGCTGGCTGCTCTGTGTCAGAGATGTGGAACAGGCGGCATTACACAACAGGAAGTGAGGCAGGTCCCCGGAGCTTTAAGACAAATAGACTGGTTTGATCAAGTTTAGCGCTGTGCTCCCCAGAGCCTGCCTCTCAGTAGTGGCGCCGCTTTGCAAACACAGGGACACAGGAAAAGAGAACACTTATAGCTTCATCCAGCCAGCCTCAGCTTTCTATTTTCTCTGTTTCTCCTAGAGTGTGGGCAAAATGGCTGATGGCTCAGGGTCACAAACAATAAAGTGTTACAGCAGGGCTGCTCAAAACCTGCCATAACAGTGCTATGGAGAATCTAGGGTGACATGGTAGACATTTTTAATAAGGCATGGGCACAAAATATTTTGAAACCACAAATGAATATATTGAGGACATGTAATAATATTTTACAGAGTATACATCTATCTATATCTATATTTTACTGTACTTGCGCCCTATGCCGCCGGCTAGGTACCGGCTCTCCCGCAACCCTGTCCAGGATTAAGGAAGCGGATAAGAAAGACACTAAATTAATTTGACAGTGCTATGCAAAGGTATTCGGCATTCTATATTTTTCAGTTTATATTCTGCTTGTTCTTTAAGTTTTAGTCCTACAATTACAGACTGTGGTCCATCTGTTTCTCTACATACTTCGTTAGTCCCCTTCTCTAATGGTCAGGACCCCCACAGATCAGGTACTGTTTGGGTGGTGGATCATTTATGTCAGTGTCTGTTGTACTGATACAAATGGATCAGATGCAGCAGTGCTGCTGGAGTTTTAAACCACCTCAGTTTCACTGCTGGCCTGAATATAGTCCACCGGCCAAAAATGTCCAGCCATAAGCAACCTGTACGCAGCGTCCTGTGAACACTGATGAAGGATTAGAGGATGAGTAAGACAAATTGTGCAACAACAGATGAGCTACTGTCTCTGACTTTACATCTACAAGATGGAGCGATATGGTGAGTGTCTCTAATAAAGTGAACAGTGTTTTGAAACTCCAGAAGCACTGCTGTGTCTGATCCATTCGTACCAGCTCAACACACCACCAACACGCCAATGTTACTGCAGTGCTGAGAACGATCCACCACCCAAATAGTACTTGACCTGTAGGGGTCCTGACCATTACAAAACATAGTAAAGGGAACGAACAAAGTATGCAGAGAAACAGATGGACTACAGTCTGTAATTGTAGAACTACAACATGCGGTAACAGACTTAAATAAAGAATAAGCAGAATATAAATTGATAAATATAGAATATCTAAGACTTTTGCACAGGAATGTATATCAATAACAATCTTGTGGCCTCAACATAATTATCTCGTGGACATAATACATTAATTGGTGGCAATCTAATTATATTAAATACATTAATTTGTAGCCATGCTTTATTAAAAACAAACTCATCTCACCTTAGAGTCCGTACTAAAATGTAAGTACTTAAAAACATTTGCAGTATTTTTTTTTAACTTCAATCTACATTTTATTCATTTGATAATAAAGTGTGATTGGTCGTGTTGAGTGTATGATTCATGGCTTTACAAATAAATGTATTAATGCAATATTCGGTTTCATGGAATACGTTATTAAACCATGACAAGAACATGAAAAACTCTACCATTAGCAAAAGCACGTTGCTACTGTTTTAACTTCTCAAAAGAGTCCATGGATCTTCAGATGGAGCTGGTGGTTGGGAGGCTTATACTTTGTATCCACAGCTATGACAGACTACAAAGCTACGAGGGTCACAGTCACAAAGCCTACACTATTGTATTATTGAACATTTACATGCATATTATGTGATGTGTTTACATAGTAGTGAGCAAAAGTTGATGCAACCCTACTCTCATTTCATGTTTTGTTGATTTTCTAAATTAAAAGAACACACATTTAGACATGAAATATTTCTGCAAATTGTTGCACGCTTGCTGTTTGTTTGCTGAATTTAACATGTGGGGCAAAATTAAGCATACAATTTGGCTTGTGCAAAAGAACATCATGCCAGCCAATATTCAGTAACTCCTCTTTGGCAAGAATCACAACCTCCAACTGTTTTATGTAGCCAGCTAACATTATTTGTATTCCTGCTTTATTATTTTTTTCCACTCATCCCTACAGAATGGGATTCATAATGCTTAGGTCGTCTTGTTTGAGATCTAACGATTGTAAAAGCCATTCCAAAACCTTAAACTTTATTGTCTTGAAGAAGTCCAAGGTTCATTCTGAGGTAAACTCTGGATCATAGTCTTGTTGTAATATCCAACATCTTTTTTACTTCACTGGCTGTGGGGCATGGGCTTCTAGGATTTGTTGATAATGAGCAGAAACAAATTTCTCTCTATCCACACCATATAGAATAATTTGAGTGTTAGTGTAAATCTAGTCTTGAATAGCCAGATGGGATCCCCTAACAGTCAAGTCAAGTCAGATTTATTTATATATTGCTTTTTACAATGGAGCATTGTCTCAAAGCAACTTTACAAGTTTAGATTATCTCCTAATAACTACGTCCAATCCCAAATTGAGCAAGCCTAGAGCGACAGTGGCAAGGAAAAACTCTCTAAGTGTTATGGGGAAGAAACCTTGGGAGGACCAAGTCTCAAGACCTCCTTGGGCGGCGTAGATGATCAATCTAAGAATGAAACTAATAAGTCTTGGAGTGGTAGTTCAAATAAAATGTAAAATATACACATCGGCATTTTGTAGCCCGATACACAGAGTCACTCCAGGATCCTGAGTCTAAGCAGGAAAGTCCTTGGCGGCATTTCGTCCCAAGCCAACCAGAGGAGGGTCCAGAATATCTACAAAATGTTGGTAATAAGTGAACGTTAGCACAAATAATGCCATAACATTTAATGTCCTTTAATGTCCAGAGGATTATAATCCATAACATAAAAAAAATGTTTAGAAGTTCATCAAACAAGTCTTGAATCAGTTCTAGTAACGATGTGCTCTTTTGACTGGTGTTGTTGTCACATGCTTTTTTTGTGAGTAACATCATGCATCTTGGATCAAATGAAAATAATAGTATTTTTTAGTGTTTGTAAAGCTATGTTCATGGTAATGACACATTTGCTATTGACCTAACCACAGGAATTATTTTCTGGCTGTGTTCCAAACCGCATAATGCATAATACAGTCCCCTCCACAATTATTGGTAGTAAAAATGAGTAAAAACAGTTCACCTTTTTAAAAAAAATAGCTTAATCTCACTGTGAAAAGATGAGAAAAATCCAACCTATAATTTGAAGAAAATTTGGTCTGGGAAAAAAATATCCCTAACCAAGAATTAATTACTTTTAACAAACCCACATGTGCCATAATTATTAGTACCCCTACACTGAATACTTTGCACAACCTCCCTTTTGTATTATCATAAAAATACAGCACTTAGTCTTCTCCTATAACATCTTATAAGTTTGGAGAATACGGAGCAGGAAATTTGAGACCACTTCACTTTACAGAATCAATACAGATCTCCTCTCTTGTGCACTCTTTCTTTAGCTCTGTGGGATTCTGTGGTGTTTAGATCATGGGACTAGATGGACATGGTAGAAGTTTGTTTTTGTTGTTGTTCATGAAACCATTTTTGTGTCAAGCTGTACATTTGTTTTGTATCACTGTCCTGTTTCAATGGAGTATATGATGCCATGTGCCATAACGAGGTTCCCAGCCCCACAACATCACCACAGTTAACAGTGGACATCATTTTTTATGTTGTCATCCTTTTTTACATCAAGCCTACCTTGCCATAAATCTCAAATTTTTGTTTCTTCTGACCATAGATCATGACTCCAATGAAAGTCCCGAGACAATTTAAACTTCAGGTGCTTGCTTTTGTTGTTAGATGACAGGAAATGCTTTTATCTGGCTAGCCTTCCAATTAATCTGTTGCAATGAAGGTGACATCTGATGGTAGTTTTGGAGATTGGGTGATGCAAAGATGCTACTTTTTCTATAACCCTCCAACGATGATTTTTGGAGATTTATTTACCTCTCTTACCATCCTTCTCAATGTGCACCGGGGCAAAATAAATGTAGGCCTCGTTCAGGCAGGTTTGTCACAGTTGATTGGAAGTTTTTGAATGAAGATCCTAACTGTAGATATGGACATTTTCAGGTGGGTAGCTAATGTTTTAGTCCATACACTTTTGTCTTATTTGCACTCATATGTATAAAACAGTGAAACAGGAAATCATGAATTACTGCTTGAAAGTTTGAAGTCACTCTGATCACCCTAGAAAAAAATGAAATATAAATGGAAAAAATGGGTTTGTTAAAAATAATTATATTTTTTTCACAGACGCTAAATTTTAAATTTACTCCAATTAAAGGTTCTCATTGTTGAGTGTGCGAAAGACAAACGGTCTAATTTTTTTCTATACTTTCTTGGGTCACTATGAGCTTGTCTGTTAACAGTGAACAGAACTTTATATCTCTAAGACACTGCTGCAGGGTTCAGTTGTATTGCTTAAACTGTTGAATTCACTACAGCAACACATCTCTCTGTCTTTCTTGCTTTTGCTCTCTCACTCCAACCATGGTATGCTGTCTTTTTAGAGTCAGATAGCATTTCATTTTACTTTGTAATGTAGTTTCCCAATGTAGTTCTGTACTGGCTGGTTCTGTTTATGTTTGCTGTTGGTTCTGGTTCGAGTGAGTATAATAATGAACATGAAGTGTGGATCAGAACCAGCTGAGTGAAGGGACTGTGTTCTCTCTCTCCCTCTCTGTGAGATTGTCTTCTTCAAGGCCACAGTTGCAGGCAGAAATGGAACGTACTGAAAAAAAATCTAATGTTATCACTATATTTAAAATATTCACCCCAGCTGCACTCCCTGTCCACCGAACTCTCCATCCTATTTTAGCTGACAACCTTGACCTTTCCCTCACCCTGCCTTCAGGTCTTATAAATCTCTAAGCAGCCCATCTTTTTATATGTTTATATCGGTCAATGACAAGGTTTCAAAAGTAGTGATTAAAAAGTCTTGGATACAAAATGCAATTTTAATGTTTACCATTTCTACAATTTTTATAATCCACCAAGAATGTTAGGTGGTGCAATCCTACATTCATAGAAAAACATATTTGTATTTATCCACCACTACTGGAAGCACATTTAAACTACACACTGTAGTGTCTGCCTTGTATAAGATGTAAAGATGATATTTATTATGTGCGATTTGCCAAGGTTACATTGTTAACACCCTGGGATAATACCACATGAGAAACTGCACTTATCCATTTTACACTACAAACATCTCTTGGGGTGTTTTCTTTATGGCACCATAGAGTTTGTTTGATTATTTAACGTCACTATCAGCATCAGTGGCCATTTCAGCGACACACACAAGGCTACACCAAGACATATGTATACGATCACGTCAGTGCCAACGATCAATGCCAATGTAGTGTATGTATAAATGGGAGTACCCGGAGTAAACCCACACAGACACTATCACTGATCAATGTATTAGGTACATTTCCTTGTTTCTACATTCAATGTCCATTTTATTTGCTCCACTTACAATATAGAAGCACTTTGTAGTTCTACAATTATAGACTGTAGTCCAGCTGGTTCTCTACATACTTCTCTATATCTGGTTCGCTTCACTGTTCTCTAATGATTAGGACCCCAACAGGACCACCACAGATCAGGTAGTATTTGGGTGATGAATCATTCTCAGCACTGCAGTGACACTGATATAGTGGTGGTGAGTTGGTGTGTGTTGTGCTGGTGTGAGTGGATCAAGAGTTTCCCAGTGTTGGACTGAAATTAGTCCACCTACCAAAAGTGTCCACCCACTGTGAGCACTGATGAAGGATTGCAGTGTTGTGCGTGAACGAGTTCAAAAGAACGCGTTCATTGAACACGCTCATTTTTTCGTAAACGTTGAACTGAACGCAACACATTTTTTTAATAAAGAACTTGAACGTGAATTAGTTCACATTATGTGTCATGAACGGCAGACATCACTGTAAATGAACGTTGGAATTTGTTTTCCATTGAAAACTGAGTGACATCTGTTTTCTCTTTTGAAACGCAACGAGAGAAAGTTCCTCCCTCCTGTATTCTCGCTGGTGCCGCTTAAATCATGAATCACCAGACAGAAATGGTTTTGACATTGTGTGCGCAATGCATTGCGGGCAACGTAGTGTCCAGCTGAGACTAGTTAACATACTGGCTAGTTAATAACATACTGGCTTCCGCACGACGTTACCCGTGATGAATTGCAGCAGAGCGGGGTAGCCATAGCAACGCCGCGTACACAATTGCAGCGGGGTCATGAGCAAATGTCTACAATGAGGCAGTTTCAAAGAACGTATAGTGATTTCTAGCTTGTAGTGTGAAAAAAGTATTTATTTGAATATCTCACGAAAAAAGTAAAATGAACTGAACTTTGAACTAGTTCAGAATTAAAATTGTGAACTTTGAACGTGAACTGTTCACTTTGAGCATGTATGAACTGAACTTGAACTAGTTCAGAAAAGCTGTGAACTGGCACAACACTGAAGGATTGGATGATGACTCACACAAACTGTACAACAACAGACGAGCTAACGTCTACTTGCTGGAGCAATATGGTAGACTGTGTCTAATAAAGTGCACAGTGAGTGAAGGTGGCAACACCCTGGACAAGGTAGAAGGCCATCACACAGTCCTTCATTTATACACACTTACTTATTCCTTTTTACCTGCAATTCTTTTACCTTTATACCTGCATGTTAAAATATCCAGTTCAGGCATACAGGCATGGTTTTGGGAGTGTGACCCATTTGAGTATGCTACTGCACATCATCTACAGCTATTTCCCTTTACTGCCCTTTCACGTTTCGGTATAGTCAATATTTTTAGACTTCTATTTCCATCTTGCTTTAAACCCTTTCTATCCTCTATGCTCTTTCCCCTCTCTTCTCCCGCTCTTTTAGCTGCTGGGAGACCGTGGAAAGCATTTCACTTTTTGTCCTTCTACTTTTTTTCGAAGGCATTTTTTCAGCTTTGTCACTCAACGCGACATGTCTTGTCACATGGTCCATTCGCTCCAACAGGCATAGGGCCAGAAAGGGCTGCTTGCTCCCCTCTCTCTGTCTGTCTTCATCCCAATGCTTATTCTGTGGCAGAACTTGGGAGCCAGCCTTCTCCTGATGTGTATCTACCCCCTCAGATATACAGTAGCAGCATACTTGAGCTATCTGCAGGCTAAAATCAGAGTGCCTCTGTCTAGATAACTATTATTAATGTTTCTGGAGGCATTTGAGGGGAGCAAGAAGCCACAGACTGTACAAAGACAGCACACGACTAAGGTTTTCTAACAGCTCTGTTTTAAATTAGATTAAAAACACTGACAGTGTTGCTACTCTAGTTAGTACGTTACAGTAAGCTCACTGCAATTGCTGCTACAGTAACTTACTGATCTCTGTAATTGTCTTGTATTACTGTGGGGAATTATATTTGACAGTGTACCATTGTGGAACCACATTATAATAATCTGTAAGGTCAAAGATGTTATATATTTGTATATTTCCAACAATGAAGTAAATAATAGAGAACGTCTAATGCCGGCTTTCTAATGGCAAAAGATGCTAATTGGTTATTAGGAACACCTTTGTAATTGTCTTGGCCAGCTGAAACTCATTATTCTGTCATATAAAGCAAGTCAAAGTGCATTACTACATTACAGTTCTGGATTTGAAATTGGCCAAATGCAACAGCTTTCTGGAGATACACATTGTTTTGTGAGATGATGGTCATTTCATTCCCAGGAAACTGAAGCTTTCATTACTTCTTATATTAGATAAACATGAAACTAATAATTTTCACGCCTGATTTATACACTTACATGTACTTTCCATATTGTTGTTGAAATGTTAAAAAATGCATTTTTGCATTCGCAAGTTGTTTCCTACCACAGTTTCACTGTGTTCCATAAGCTGGACGTCCCTCAGAAGTATAAACATTTTGCTGTAAGATGTAGCTTTATTTAAATAAAACAAGCCATAGGAAAAGCAAGTCACAAATGAGATCTCCTTAATGTCTCTAATTTTTCCTAGACAAAAGTGAGATGAATGGAAATAACAGTTAGTGTCTTGTGCCTCAGTTACGTAAGTCCTGTGCCTCATGTTTCTCCCCTTGCATTGAGTTGGGTCAAAGAATTCACTTTGAATGAGGGAGGGAAGGCCGGTCAGGGGCTCATCCCTCACTGCTGCAACAGCAACCCCTACTCAGCCCTGCGATGGACTGGGATTTCATCTAGAACACAGTTTAGCCTGTGTTCTATTTCCTCATGGATAGGCACCAGAGCCTCCATGACCCTGAATAGGAATAAGCCTGAATGGGGTTAAACATGGGGAAAAAACAACAAAACATTATTTGGAATTGAAATGTCCATTACTGTACTTGTCCACATTTCACACATAACATAGGCATTTACATTTATTGTTTTTTAAAGTCCTTAGAGATAGACCTAAGGCAGCCCAAGTGGCTCAGAGGTAAGTGCCAGTTGCTGGAAACAGCAGTTCCTGAGTTCATGGGCTCAAATCCCAGGCTAGACTTTCAACCAATGAAGATAATGTCCAATCTATCTATGCCTTCTTTTGTCTCATTTGCATTATTCTATGGCATTGTAGGACAAATATCTGTGAAAGTAATTAGTCAATAAACAAGGGAGAATCAAGGTGACATCCTCTAGGCTTTGAAAGAGCAACTGCTGAGCACCATTTTTTACTATAGGAAAGTCATAAGTTCTTAATAGTTTATCAAATGCCATTTTTTAAACAGTTATTGATATTGACTGTTAGTCAATGAATGCTTTCATACAAAGGTATGCACTACTGTTTTGAGAGAAAAGGCAAACTGAATCTAACCATGATAGAAAAGGAAGACTCAGATGCACAACTACCCAAGAGGAAAACATATCAGAGTATGTAGTTTAAGAAACACGACTCTTTAGAGGTCCTAAGTTGGCTACCTCCTTAAATAGTACATATCAAATGCCAGTGTCATGTGCAACAGTGAAGCTGAGTCTGGATGCTGCAGTCTTACAGGCAGAGTTTCAGAGAAAAATATACGGTAAATCTGAAACTGGCAAATAAAAAGAAAGTGTTGGAATGCACACACAGTGGACAGGTAGATAGCAGGAAGAATCTTTTTAGCTACTACTGAATTTTTTCCAAGTTATCTGCAAAAAACAACAGCTAGAATGCCAAATATCTGAAAAGCTGTAAATGGAAGATTCTTTAATAAAGTTAGATGAAGAGAAACGTTATTTGACAAGAAAAAGTTAGAATATTGCCAATGTATTGACTATAATTTGTATGTAGCCAGGCATTTACATATTCATGGGGATGTTTGGTTCCATACAGAAATAATTGTGTGGCTATACAAAAACTGCAGTCTGTACACGGACTTTCTCATATATTTTACTTATACAACTTAGATATGAATACATATAAAAGACTGCAGCATTTATTTGAAAAACTAAACATGTCACACAATTTGCTCTTGAGTAAGTGTAGGGTGGAATTAGATATAGGTACAGCATGTACAGCATTTAGCAGACGCTCTTACCCAGACTGATACAATCCAAGCAATTCTGGGTTAAGAGCCTTGCTCGAGAACCCAACAGTCACAGCTTGACAGAGGTGGGATTTGAACCCTGGACCTTTCCGACCACAATCCATTAAATTAAACACTGAGCCGCCACAGTCCCATATTTTAGCCTATTTTAGCTACGGTGATACACAAGCCCATAGAAATGCCACAGAAGGATAGTAATGAATAGACAGTGTGTTTCTGTATGTGTGTGACACCAGAGCAAACTGAGAAGGTGGTTGAGTCCAGAACACCTCGTCATGACATCCATATTAATTTATATGAGCAATATCTAGCCACTTGTGTTTTGGCAGCAAAGACACAGGACTTCAATTAAAGGCAGGCCAAGCAGGGAATTTACACTGGCCCATAGCAGCCCACACCATTGATTTACTCTCAGACACAGTCGAATCTTGGGCTGCCTACAATCCTATACCATCTGACCTGAGCCTTCGAAACTGTCTCTGATAAATGACCTGCACACACACATAGGCACTTCTGTCTGTCACTGTGGTGACTTTCCATTGACATAATATTACTGCGGCTAATAAATTCTGCACCTATTCCTACATGTAAGCCTAACCTCAGTAACCTAAAGAAATTATTGTGGCTCATTACACACAACATTTCTTTCCATGTAGAACTCCTGGTCAACATCATGATATATAAACCCCAGGGAGAGTACTTGTCCAGATTAGTACATAAGTACAGTGGGTTCTAAGCTTTTGTCTGACTTCCCTGAGGCCTGAAGCCATGCTTTTGGAAAGAGTTAGAGAGAGAGAGAGAGAGAGAGAGAGAGAGATATTTGGTGTAGAATTTGTACTATGCTAAATTATTAAGCATTCAGTAAGGTTAAGTACAGTGGTATGAAAAAGTTTGGGACCCCTGATAATTTTCATGATTTTTCTTTATAAATCATTGGTTGTCCAGCTCAGCAATTCAGGTAAATATATCATATAGCAGATGAACACCGTGATATTTGAGAAGTGAAATTAAGTTTATAGGTTTTACAGAAAGTGTGCAGTAATTATTCAAACAAAATTAGGCAGGTGCATAAATTTGGGCACCCTTGTCATTTGAATACCTTTAGCACTAATTATTGGAACACAAAATATGTTTTGTAAGCTCACTGACCCTTGATCTACATACACAAGTGAGTCCAACTATGATAAAGGGTTAAGGTGGCCAATTGGAAGTTTTTCTCCTCTTTGCATCTTCTCTGAAGAGTGGCAATATGGGAGCCTCAAAACAACTCTCAAATGGCCTGAAAACAAAGGTTGTTCAACATCATGGTTCAGGGAAAGGGAAAAGCTCTCTCAGAGATTTCAGCTGTCAGTTTCCACTGTGAGGAACATAGTGAGGCAATGGAAGACCACAGGCACAGTTCTAGTTAAGGAACTCCCGAAGTGGCAGACCAAGAAAAATCTCAGATAGGCAGAGGCGAAGGATGTGAGAACAGTCATAGTCAAGCCACAGACCACCTCCAAAGACCTACAAAACCTCATCTTGCTGCAGATGGTGTCACTGTTCATCGTTCAACTATACAGCGCACTTTGCCACAAGGGAGAGGCTGTATGGGAGAATATGCAGAAGAAGCCTTTTCTGCAGACACGCCACAAACAGAGCCACTTGAGGTGTGCTACAGCAACATTTGGGACAATCCAGCTTCACTTTGGAATAAAGGTGCTGTGTAACTGATGAAAACTAAAAAAACTTGAGTTATTTGGACATAACAAGGAGCGGAAAAAGAACACAGCATCCCAAGACAAACACTTGCTACCCACAGTAAAATTTGGTGGCGGTTCCATCATGCTGTGGGACTGTGTGGCCAGTGCAGGTACTAGGAATCTTGTTAAAGTTGAGGGTCGCATGGATTCCAGTTAATATCTCCAGATTCTTGAGAACAATGTTCAAGAATCAGTGACAAAGTTGCACCGAGGCCAACGACCTTAAACCCTGCTTAAAATCTAGTAAGGCATTCATGCAGAGGAACCAGTACAACGTTGTGGAATGGAAATCTCAGTCCCCAGACATGAATATTACTGAAAATGTGGGCTGTCCATGCTCGGAAACCATCAAACCTGACTGAACTGGAGATGTTTCTAAAGAAGAATGGTCCAAAGCACCTTCAACCAGAATCCAGACTGGAAGCTGTAGGAAGCGTTTAGCGGCTGTAACTTCTACAAAAGGAGGATCTACTAAATATTGAATGTCATTTTTCTGTTGGGGTGCCCAAATTTATGCACCTGCCTAATTTTGTTTGAATAATTACTGCACACTTTCTGTAAAACCTATAAACTTCATTTCACTTCTCAAATATCACAGTGTGTTCATCTGCTATATGATATATTTAACTCAAGTTGCTGATCTGAACAACCAATGATTTATAAACTAAAATCATGAAAAATATCAGGGGTGCCCAAACTTTTTCATACCACTGTATCTAGCCACAACAGGAAAAATAGGCTGCATGCCAGGGTGTATGGTTTTTAATTCAAAGCATCCAACTGTCTTATTCAAAGGATAAGACTACAGTGCAATAAGTGAAAGCAGCTTTGCATATGAGATCACAGCCAATTAATTTGACAGCTTCTAATTCTAAAAGGATGTCAAGCCAAGAATTCTGAAAAGTTTCCCTTGCAAAAGAATAACAAAATATGCACACTGTAATATATTACCTTTCCAGAGAGAAAAGGAAAGTAGGGAGCCATGAGTGAGTCTGAACATTGAAAAGTAATTGCTTTGACTGTTATTGTGCATTTCTGCAATGTCTGAGAATTACGACACAGGTCTTTGGGCATATTGGGCTTCAGACATTATTTCATCTGTTAAAAGATTTCTGCTTCAGTAAGCCTCTGGTTCTCTGCCTTTTGTTATGAGGGCAAAAACAAGGTAGCCGTTTCCAATATTCATCTGTTAACCATGCCTCTAGCAGAAAGTACCTAGACCACAGAATAACAATATAGCTCCACTGATCTCTGGAGTTCACTGTGTCTAGAGTCGCCGTTGTCCGATGGCTGATGGCTGATATGAAGAGGGCAAAAAACTGCATATTTGAAAGGACATTGCAGACAGTAAACAAGGTGGGGAAAGACGAAATAAATGAAATAACAATCTTATGACTGTCAGACCTTGGAACAGTGCTGGCAGCAGGAGCCTGAGCTAGAAGAGGCAGCTGCTGGGACCGACAGAGGGAGGGGGAGTGGGGGCAAGGAGACGGGGAGGGGGTGTTGAGGGTGGTTGGTGAGAGAGAGTGACAGACAGAGAGAGAGAGAGAGAGAGAGAGAGAGAGAGAGGTCACAGAGATCAGGGAAGATGATCAGAAAAGGAGAAGCGAGAGGATGGATAAAGTGGGAGAGAGAATAAAACACAGGAGAAAAACAGCCAAGAAGAAATTATATAATCACAGACAGCATGGTGAGATACAGGAAAGAAAAACAGTTATTGAGATCGAAGGAGTGGTGAATAGATTCGAAAAGAAGGGCAATAATATGGAAGGGCTGACTAGAATGATGAAAAAGGCTCAAAGACATATGTTGGTCTTTGAGAACCTGAAAGGTGTGTGTGTGTGTGTGTGTGTTTGCTGGTTAGTGCTCAGCAGTACTCCAGTCTCTGCTGCCCAGCAGGAAAAATCCCATCATTCTCCAAATTCCGCAACACATTCCAGCTCTGCTTTCACCTTGTGGCCTCACTCCCCCCTTACTTGTTCTCATTCTTGCTTGCTCTGGCCTTGCAGCAGGACCACTGGGGCAAAAGCCTTGACTGTACTCTTTCCCCCTCTTCAGGCCCTCTTGCCTCAAGCCTGACCTCCGTCTTCCTACCATATCTGCTTAGAGACATGCTCTCTCCCACCACCCTGTGCTCACAAGTATACGTCTACATTAAACACCACTTCAAAACAAAGAGCTATGTGAATTCTCGTTTTTCTATTAATAACCAAGCTTCTCATTTAATTTAGTCCCATCAAGCTACCGACATGTCAGCTGTTATATTATGCAGAACAAACTGCTTCACCTTACATTACCAGCAGTTAGCAGACACCAGACACCACTATCCAGAGCAACTTACAACTGAGCTAATCAGCTGAAGGTTAAGGGGATTGTTTCAGTTTCCAGGAGTGGCATCTTGGTCGAGCCAGTAATTTGAACACAACCTTCTGATTAGTAGTCCAGAGCCTTAACCACTGAGCCATTACCATTCCTCTGAAGCAATTAGGCAGTCATAAGGCGGCTGAACATTCTTGGAGCACTAAATGCCATATTCTGTTCGCATGAGCTTAAGATGCTGCAGCAGGCTAGTGTGATTCTAATTGATAGAGAAAGGAGGAAGGCCATTCTTCTCACCCAAGAAAGAAGGTCAGTGGACAGCTGTAAAGTATCACTGGGTTTCAACTTCAGCACTGCTTGCATCTTCTAGCTTTTCTGTCTGGTGGGTTATATAATGGGAAATAAAGAAATGACCTTCCTAAGTGGTTGCTAACTGCCTTCCTTCTGTATTAACCCATTAGCAAATGAACCAACTAGCCCATACTGAGCCTCTCCCTACCTTGGCAAATGTCTGCCCAAAATGGTTGTAGTCCTTTAAAATCGGTTATATTGTCAGTGGAGTTGATGGGATAAAGGAAAAACTGTGCCTATGGACCCTCCTATGGACTCTCCATTATCTTTAGAAGATAATACAGGTACTTCCCATTTTACCATGACCCGACTTATGATATTTCGACTTAACCATGGGAATATGATCATAAACATAAATACACATTCAGAAGAAACCATACTCTGAATTTAGAATTTTGCCAGGGAAGCTCTACCTGTATACGCAGTACTCTCCCGCACTCGGGTAAGGAACTCGGCAGTGTGTGACGTAGGGAGTCACATGATGGCAGTGATGAATGCCATATAGAAATACAGTGAGGAAAATCCACGGTTGCACAATAATCGTCTTTTGTTTTCCACTTTCAATGCATTATTCAATAAATTACAAGAGATATTAGATACGTTATTATAAAATAAGCTTTATGTTAATGACTTTGCCCAACTGTAGTGTAATGCAAGTGTCTTTAAAATGTTTAAGGCATGCTAAACATTACAATAGTCTTAAGCACTCAGCAGTGTGTGACGTAGGGAGTCACATGGAGGGAGTGATGAGATCCGGGAAATGTAGTGAGGAAAAGTCATGGTTGTCTTCGTGTTCTAAATGTGTTTAATATAGGCTGTGCTATGAAATGTACACTATCTAATAAATTCAATTTCACGCTGGATTTGTCAGAACGTATCCCCATAGTAAATCAGTAGTACCTGTATGCAGCTGCTGAAGGAATTACATGGTGGGTCAAGTTCTTAGTAACTTTTTAAATGATTTACAAAATTCTATGACGCCCTAAAATTATCCACATAAAAACGTCAGAACGTCCAAACTACAGACATTAGCATACAACACACACAGAGTTTCTGCTACTCAGCAAATGCATAGCAAATATTAAAGATTCAATATTCAGCTATTCATTATGCTTCTTTATCCACTTTTAACACTGGCATTCAATTATCTTCCTATTTTTTAAATATGCAGACACTCCTGGCAAAACCTCAAAAATACTAATAGAGTTGCTTAACATGATTAAATTTCCTCCATTTTTATGTCAGCTTATTTTACATATCGCCTCATCCTGGGTAACTTGAAAGCTGTGTTGTTTCATCATTAATAAAGCATCATTGCATTGAAGCAGGAAGGACTCTTTCATGTTGCGGACTGCATTAAGCCTAATTTATGCTTTCTTTCAAACAGGCTTCTGCAGGCTTTTCAGCGGTCAGCAAAGCAGTTTATGGGGGGTGGGGCAGTTTGAAAAAGTCATTCTCAGAAACAGCAGCATCCAAACTCACGGCCCATGTCACACTTCGGGATGGGTGTGAATGTTCTGTGATGAGATGAGCCCGTGCAAGGTGGATGTACAGTATATTACCACCCTGTACTAATTGGTATTCCAAATCAGCACACCACTAATGATGTTATTAGCATTTTGACACGATATTTTACATATTATGTGGTTTGGGAGACATTCTATAGTTTTGAGCAGAAGATGGTTGCGATTAAGAACTAGGGGTGTGCAATACTGGAAAAAAAAACCTTGATATTTTCTGGGATTTTGTTGATAATAATAATAATTAGACAATACTTTGGCAAAAGGTGCTTTTGTTTGCAGAAAGATTCTTCTAAGGTTTGCTGAGTGTGTTTTTGTGCTGGTACATTGGCTGGTTTAAGCCTGTCATGAACAGCTGATGCCCGAAGTTTGTCCTAATCTTCATATTCTGCACTGTGGTTAGTTCACAGATGGTGAAATAAGTTAGTTGTCGAGCTGTCTTTCCAACAAATTAAGGTTTGCAGGTTGCCGTCTTTGACGAACATTTGTCTTTTCAAGACCAAACATTGCACGCTGCGCAGTTGGAGGTGTTTGTATTTTGTCTCCTGCTGCAGTTTGTTCACTCATTTTTAACTTCAGCCAAGTGCTTTAGATAGAATGCTTGATTTGTGGTGTTAGCACACTGTATGCACTCAGTGAGCATACGCAGCAGTCTTAACGTGTGCTTTTGACTATTTTTTTCAAAGCGAGTGACATGTTCGATACTGTCAGCTCACGCATCGTTAAAAGAACTATTAAGACATTACAATAGATGATACTACTGTACTTTAACCCCATTTAAACTTTGTCTTTTCTTCTATCTTGTATTTGAATTGTAGTATTTAAGTCAGCTCATAACAGTGGACTTCTTGTCTGTCACAGTTTTTATTAGAAAAAGATAGTTGCTGCAAATGTTTTATATAATGTCTTTAAATGATACATAATCTCTTTAAGTTTATTTGAACTAACAGGAAGACACCTTCAGGTGTTAATATTTAGAAGCGCAAAGATCAGTTTGGGCACATAAGAGCAAACTGGTTTAAGCCGATCATATTACAGTTTATTCTGGATAGTGGTATCTGTAAAATTAAATTACCTACAAAATAAAATCCTTTCTTGCATTTACCAGCTCTGTGCATACTCAATTTATCAAATACCTGTGACAGGAGGCTGTTAATTTCCTTTTTTATGAAATAATAATTGTACCACAGACATGTGAAGACATGCTTTGACTTCCACAAGTTTGTACTACGTAACTATGTAAGGAAGATGTTCGAAGCTATGAAGTTTGCATATTTATGCAACAGGGTAAAACAGCACAAAAAAGATCATAACCTGATTGGGCTAAATTAAGCACACACCAATCCATTAAAATGTTCCTGGATTGGCTGTGATACTCACAGTTTTAAACCACTAAGTTAATTACTTTCTTTTGGTTGGTTGAGGGTTTTTCATCAAGTTCAGCTAACCATGGCTCCAACTAACAAAGACCACTTCCAACCACTTTTCCATCTGCAGGTCATATTTAAGTATTGGACAGATAGCACAATTGGAGGAGTGAGGATCACCGAATCCCCACAGCCTCCCCTAGTACAGTAAACAACTTCCAGTCTAGAATATAAGGGCCAGCATGTGCTTCCTCCAAGACTTGAAAATTCATCAGACATTGTTTTCCAGTCTGCAATATACGTAATGACAATGACCAACGAAACACTGTTTAAACTTCATGCTTTCTCGTAATCGCAGGTGACTGTGACCTCATCATTATCTAAAAATGCATTTAACAGGGTGAACATTTTATAAACACGGTGGGACATGTTTTTATTTAAGAATAATGCTGAGAAAACAAAATATACTAGCAGTTGCAACAATTTCACATCTGGCATGTTGTTGTCCATGGTTATATATTTGTGTTGTGGGAAGATCGGATCTTGGTTGGTTCATAACTTGTCTTGACTATCCACATTGCTTCTGCCAAACGTTCAAGAGCTCCCACTTATGATTATATAACGGTACATCATTTTAAGCCGTTTTCAAAAATTAGACGTTACTTTAAATGAGCACCAGCTTTGGATTGGTGTCAAGAGGATGCTCAGAGGCTGGAGAACATGTATTTATTTATTTATTTTTCTTCAATATATCATCACTTTATCTGATCAGAGTCACGTGGGCTCCTATTCCAACAGAACAAACGGAACAAGGGTAAGAGTGCCTGGAAAGGGACATCAGTACTTCGCAGATTTGGTCTCCCCTCACACTGACAGTCTGCATGTTATGCCCAACCCTGCTAGAAGGCACTGCACAGACTTGAATCTGGGCTACCATGGTGGAATGCTAGGGTTAGACTGCAGTGCTTCCTTGGCGCCACTGAGATTTATACTAAAAGAATAGTATCACTGTAAAGAAATTTGAAACGCAGGGTATTTTGTGTCATTCACAACTACAGCCTTTCACACAATAATTTGCTAGGAAGCACAATTTCAAACATTTGCCACACACCATATGACACACAAATTCCATATACAATAGATAGGTGGTAAGTTACATTGCATTTGAGCTTGTTCATTGCTTGTCTTCTTTTTACTCAATGTTGTGTTTCTTAGTGATTGTGTGAGTAATTTGTGTGTACATCAGAATTAGGAAAAAGATTTTCATCTTTGACACAAATGGCCAGTACCTCTTCGGAGTTGACTGGAGAAGGAGAGGGAGAGGAAAGTCGAGAAGAGGAAACAGAGAGCTTGTTTTCTGTCTCTCTCAGGGCCTCCCAAGATGCCACTCAGGGTGAGGCTATTAATCATTGACGAGCCCCTGTGGCTGTGTGTGTGTGTGTGTGTGTGTGTGTGTGTGTGTGTGTGTGTGTGTGTGTGTAGCTCTTTGTGGGGACCATATGCTCCCATGATGACAGAAATATTTTACAATTCTGAAATTGTGCTCATAAGTGCTATTTAAATATGAGCTTTATTAAAAAATATAAAAAGAGCCAAAATGCTCCAGTGGCATACCTTAGCTTAAAGTAGGGGTTAGAGCTATAGTTGATCTACAGTATTATGGATACTCTGCCTGCCATGCACCCATGATTCATGGACATGGAAGAATTTTGTTACAGGAAATGTAAAATGCTAATGTAAAACAACTAGAATTAAAGTATACGTAAATATTCGTGTTGCTTTTGGTCAATCTGAATTTTACTGTAATGTCACTATGTTCACATTTTATAGTTTACTACCCAGTCATTGCTCATTTCTATATCTAAAACCAAGGTTTTATCATGTACTGAAAGAGCAAGTTCTGTAGTTAAACGCAGGCATAATGTTGCTTAACATCCTTAATGTGCAAGTCAGTTGAAGAATCTCACAGGGACAATAAAACAAGTGTCTGTCTGTCTGTGCCGAGTTTATATATCATTCTGGGGACAAAATGACCCTACAGGAATAGAAAAATCAAAATGTATTTTTCCGTTTGTAACATGTTGCTAGTGACTCCAAAAACATTTTCTGTTTTTTCTTTTTTTTCCACAAATTTGTTGTGTTGACACAAAAAGTATGTCAGTGGAAAGTCCTCACAATGATAGAAAGACAAACGTGTGTGACTGTGTGTGTGTGTGTGTGCGTTAGAGAGAAGTCAGAAGCACAGCACAACAGCAGCCACTGAGTGCATCTGAGCGAAGCGGGGCAGTGTGCAAGAACATTAGCAGCATTCTCCCTCCCCACTGTTAAGCCTCCTCTAAGACCTGGGAGCCTGTCCCTCCAGCAGGTGGAAAAAGTCTCCACACCATCCAGCCACACACTGCGAGAGAGATACAGAGAGAGATACAGCCATTCTGAGAGCGAGAGGGAAGTTGAGGACCTAGTGTAGCATGCACATTTACAAAGACACATACAGAGCTGAAAACTGATCTATCACTGGATCCCCTTACAGCCCTGGCTGATGCCTCTCACACACACTGCCAACAATGTTACACCCAGGAGAAAAAAAGGTGGACACACACACACAGAGGGAGGGAGAAAAGCAAAGGAAAATAAAGGGGAGGTATAGCATAAGGGCAGAAACATGTCCAAATGACGCATTATAAAAGCTTGTGTGTCTACCAGAAACAAAGCCAAACGTTGTGATGGAGAAAGTCCGTTATCTCACTGCATAATGTACTGGAACTCTTAAGACTTGAACATTGTAACAGGGAGTTTTCCACTAGCTACAGGATCAGGATCAAAGGTTCCACTTCCTGTACTGTAGCTACTGCTGCACTGTTCAGTGCTGGTAGTACACCATACAGAACACCAACACTACTGTTTTTACAGAACACTACTTTATATTTGGTAGTACACCAAATAAAAAATACTGAGTGCTCTGATTTGTTGGTGTCACATATCCGGGTTGTGCTGTTTTGTTTCTCATCTTGCAAATATGTTTCATTTTCATTATTACAGCACAGGTGCAGCACAAAACCCCCCAAAATATTACTTACAGACAGCAATCAGAAACATCCAATTAAAATTGTGAAAATAATTATTAAGCCAATTAAGACACATGTATGGGACAGTATGGATAATGCAAATAAAAAAAAAACATAATATGATAATATGCATAACATCATTAAACAATTTAAGGAATGTAGAGGAATTTCAGTGCGTATGAAAGGTGATCTCTGGTTCCTCAGGCAGCACTGCATCAAGAACCGTCATTCATCATTAACTGGTATAACCACATGGGCAAGGGATTCATTTATCAATCCTTTATCAAGCACAACAATACAGAGCTACATTCACAAATGCTACTTAAAACTTTACTCTGACATATACCGTATTTTTCGGACTATAAAGCGCACCGGGTTATAAGGCGCGATATCAACGATCGGCTGCTAACGGATCTATTTTCATACATAAAGCGCACCAGGTTATAAGGTGCATTAAATGAAACAAAACTCTTAAGTTCCGTCGGAAGCTCAGTTTGGTCTTTACCTGGCGCAGGGCGTCTTCTTGCTTCCTCCACTTCCGTACCATTGATTCGTTAATGTTGAATTCTCTCACAGCTGCTCTATGTCCGTGTTGTACTGCGTGACTGATAGCGTTGTGTTTGAAATCCGCTTCGAAAATGAATGAATGAATGAATGCACGTACCCTAATGCTGAAGCACATACCGTATTACTCCGCGATGCTGCGCACTACGGTGGCCGTAAGCTTCGTAACTTACCAAGGCCATGCTAAAACATTTTGACAGATTTATGAGCGCCGTGTACCATCTACAATCGGTTCTAGGTCAGAAAGCACAACCAGAATGAATTCATACATTAGACGCACCGCATTTTAAGGCGCATGTCGATTTTTGAGAAAGTTAAAGGATTTAAGTGCGCCTTATGGTCCGAAAAATATGGTACCTTGATCATGCTTTGCTAAACAGCCTCCTTAGGTCTCTTTGGTCATGTAAATATTTCATCAATCACATGTAAATTTGTCAGGTTGGTTTTCGTGAACTAGTGGCATTAATTGGTCAGGCACTCTGTCATTTATCACGCAGTGTGACACTGAGTGCTATATGTAGTGTGAGCACTACCCTAAGATAACATGAATCCCTACGATTGCAAGCCATTATTAACAATATGTGTGTGGTAAGTCATGTATTGCATGTTAGTGTTAAGTTGCTCGTGTCATTGAACTGTTGTGGATGAAAGCATGAGTTAAAATAGAGGCATACCTGCTGAGACTTAGCTAAAAATGCTTCACTTGAATTAGCCCTCAAAATGGAACCTCAAGATTTCTTGTTTCCCATTTGGACCTGTTCTTGTTTTTGTGTGTGCAGCATCAGAGAGAAATTGATAGACTGGCTTGTGTGTAGAATGGAAAATTAAAGAATTATAGAACACAAAGAGACAAATGCAAGGTGAGAGTAAAGAGCAGATAGAGTGAGAGAGAAATAGAAACAAGCCTCGAGTATAATGTAGCTTTAATCTGGTATTTCCTCTTTGCAGAGCAAGGGATATTCCTGGGGAAGGGTGGGTGACTCTAATCCTTTGCCCATAGATACACACACACACACACACACACACACACACACAAAGTGTGTCTTCCTATCATTGTGGGAACCTTCCTTGACAGAATATTATTAAAGGTAAGTAATACTACACCTACAGCTAACCCTAAAGTTAACCTCAAAATCCTAATGCAACTGTTTTCCTTATGAGGGTCAGCAAAATGTCCCCACAAGGAAAAATGTCCTCATAAGGATATGTGTATTTGACCCCTATTTCCCCCATATACTACCCTAACACACACACACACGCACGCACACATACACAGAGTCTATTTTTTGTACAGTCAGATATAGAATTATTGGTCCCTTTGTAAAAATGGGTATAATTAATGTAACTTTAAAGTAATTTAACAAGTAAACACAAAACAAAACAAACCATATGCACATAACATACACTATTAAAAAGGGTTAGTTAGAATTCTTGAAATCTGTTTTAAGACACTAGAGTATGCTGTTTACATAAGCACGTAATCAGCCAACTGTAGAAGTCAGATAAAGATGGGATTATCATTGTTCATGTAAACATACTTCATAATCTTTTGATTATTTATACAATGACACTGGGATAATGGCATAAGTAAATCGTTTGCTTTTTTAGTTTAGTTTTTGAAATAAAAAATAAAACACTTCCTCGGCTGATGAGAATTCGATACCTTGTTCCCACAAGGTCAAAATGTTTTATGTGTTCAACAAAGGGATAAGTTGCTGCAACCAAAAAAGTAAATAAAGAACTACATACATGCTTACTCACAAATGCAAACATATCCAGCCCTCAAGTCAAGTCGAATTTTTTTATAAAGCACTTTGACAATGGAGCATTGTCTCAAAGCGGCTTTACAAACATCTAGGCCCACAGTCCTAACTGAGCAAGCCTAAGGTGACAGTCATAAGGAAAAACTCCCAGAATGCTATAAGGAAGAAACCCTGCTAGGATAAAAAATCAAAAAGGGACCAAACCACCTTGGGCATGAGTGATCACACATAAGAGGCAAGAAGACAACAACCCTCTTTGATAATGAACCCCTGGCTCTGCCCTCAGTCTATGGCAAGGATGCACAACTCCAAGCCAAACAGGAACAAAGCTGTTTAGCAGCTGTGTAATTACCTAAGCTGTAACAGTATTTATGAAACATTTCAGTCAGGATTTAGGTCCTATCCCAGTACTGAAACAGTATTAATTAGGTACTTGATGGTGCTTAAATGGACTGGCACTTTCTTGGTTTAGATCCTACTTTAACGACCATTACCAGGTTGTTTATATAAATAATAGTAATGCTTAAAGCTCACAAAAGTGAATTAGGGTGTCCAAAAGGGGTCTGTGCTGTGCTGTGCTATTTTCACTGTCTATGCCACCACTAGACTCAATTATTCATAAACTTGAAATAATTTTGCTATGCAGATGACCATGCTAACTGCATGATGTCCTTACAATTAGTTAAACTGAGGAGTGGGTAAAGGAAATTTAAAAAATGGATGTAATATAATTTTTTTTACTTAGCATTTATAGAGCTGTATTTTTTAAAAGTATTTTTAGTGGGACCTAAGGCCACGAGAGACAGGTTGTCCACATCTTCCCTAAACCATAGATTTTTACCGGTAATGCCCAGTCTGTCTATCAAAAACTTTTTAGAGGTGTCACATTTGATCCAGACCTCTTCTGTGATGCTCATATTTAGCAACATTAATGGAGTTTCCTTCTTTCAACGTTGTAATATTGCTAAACTTAATATACTCTCCTTTATAGATGCTGAGAAACTGGTTGATGCAGGTTGCATTAGTGTAACGCTCTACTGACATTCACAGGATTGCTTTTTGTTCTTAGAATTAAAAAAGTCATAGCAGGGGGTAGACATTCTTGTTTTTAGGCCCCCAACTATGGAATAACATCCCCACTTTTGTTTGGGATTCAGACACACTCCCCATTTTCAAAAACTAAAACGTGTATTTACACAAGCTTTTTGTTAGAAATAGGCTTATTACCGAGATGCATGTCTCTGGTTCTCCTGGCCCGGGGAGTCAGGGGGTCATCTCTGGTTTCTGCTCTCTCATGGCCTGGCCAATTAGCTGGGAAGCCTGGGCAGTTCTGTCTGAAGGACGGCTTTGCTTGCGTTCATTTCTTTGGCATTGAGTCGTGCAATTTTGCCCTTAAACCCAGGTTCCCAAAATTTTTCTGGAGTGGCCCGTTTTGAAGATAAGAATTAAGTCTGAACTCTAAGTTGACTAACTCCGAACTATCAGACTCGGTGTTCAGTCTCAGAACAGCTGATAATAAGAAGATTCTGAGTTAAGTTAAGTGAGTAAAGTGTGTGTATGAAAAGACACCAATGGAACACAGATTGCTTGATTCACCATGGTAACAGGAGAGAAAAGGGATCAATCCTCCTGTTTTGCCCCAGTGGACTTATTAATGGATGAAGTGGAAATATTAATGGATGCATCTGCAGAATATAAGTATATATTTAAAGAAAAAAACTATACACTAGCTATACACTAAAGTTTTATCTTTCAAGTCCATTGTTTAAATGATTTACAGTATATATACAGTATACAGTATATATATATGGCAGCAACGAAGGATGAAATATTAAAATTTTGTTCAAATAAGTGAGATTTTTACAAATAGGTGAGATAATTTCAGTACTTGCTATTGTGGTTTTGTTCAGCATTGAGAGGCTACCTTCAACATATTTTGCGTTACTGTGAAATATTTCATATTTAATATTTAAGTAGTTTCTAAATTTTTTCTAAAGTAGTTTCTAAAGTTTCTAATTTTTCAGATATCCCAGCATTTGAAATGGTCTATTTTAAAGCAACACCTAAATACATGTACATATAAGTGCTTAATGAATATGTTCAAATTTGACCTCCATTATAGCCAATAGACTAAAGGCTTAAGAGACCCATTATACAAGTCACATAATTAGGGACAGGGGAAGCCTTTTTTACTTTCAGTTTTTTAGTTGTCCTCTACACATCATAATCATAATCATAATGTTAAAGTAACGTGTTATATATTTGAAAAATTGTGATGTAACTTGCACACAGTTGTAAAAAGAAAAGTCAAATTAGATGGGGTACATTTCTGGGTAAAGTTATAATTTACTGTAACTGTCTAATCTTTATCTTCTATCAGTTACTGATGGCACAATCATTCTGACAGAGCCTTCTGCTGTACCAGTGCTCCATGCAATTGTAAGTACTCTTAATGCTCCACAGATTTTTCATAATGAGTTAGAGTAGAACACAAAACCTTTTAATTTTAATTACATGATGAAGATACCTTGTCAGCTGCCACAGGGAAGATACAGAGAGGGTAGATACAGAGAGGCATATTGTAGTTTACACCTTAAAAATAGTTATGGTGATGATACTGTTCCATAGTAAAACTTCTACCTTTTTCTCAAACAAAGCAATGCTGGAATGAGGAAAAGGGTCATCCACCTCCACAACACAACTTACCTCAATAAGATGTTCAGAATTGGCCCGTGACTTACAGTGAATTAAATAGACCTTTCCCTGGGAAATTCAATGTCGTTTTTTGTGTTCATATAGACTAGTGATGGGAATTCAGGTTCTTTTCAGAGAGCCGGCTCTTTCGGCTCCCAAGTGGCTCTTTAGAATTTTTGTAGCTTCATTTGTTACCAAATTACGTGTAAAATGAAGTACTAATGTAAAAGCACATGATATCCAATGTTTCTTATTATTAATATGTTTTTTTTATGTATATACTCACAATGATGCACAGTAAAATAAAATACAAAAACGAAGACCCATCTCAATTACAGGTCCACTCTGGTCTCAGGTCTCTGATTATGTGTATTATTTGTAAATTTGCAACTATATACAGGGAGACAAGAGATCATCAACAAAACATCACTCAACAAAATCTAAATAAAAATGTGCAAAAGAAGAAAAAGCAGCATCCAGGTTACAGTTTTTAGAGAAGATTGGCATTCAAAAAAAAAACCAGGGATCTCATCTTTGAGGGGTTGATCCTGCTTCTCCTTTCTGTTATGATCTGACCTGTTTTAGAAAAGATTCTCTCTGAGGGGATAATACATATATATATATATATATATATATATATATATATATATATATATATATATTATTGTCATTACACATGTACAAGTACAACGCAACGAAATGTAGTTTAGCATCTAACAAGAAGTGCAATAAGCAACAGTATGTCGGAATGTACAATACATTACATTAATAAAATCGGCCACAATCAGGAAACCGTGTTCCCGTCGTTCTTTCAAAGAGCCGTTCTTACAGCCAGATCCAGTCGCGGACCGAACCTCACTCATAAAGACAGAGACCCAGTTAAACAAGGATCAAAAATAATTATACTTGGTCATTTATTATTGAGGAAAATGATTCCAATATTACATCTTAGTGAGTGGGCAAAAGTATGTTGGATTAGCAGTAATTTTGAAGGTGATATTAGAGTCAAGGTGTTTCAATCAATGGGATGAAAGCAGGTGGGAGTGGGCCCTGTTTTATTTAAAAGAACAGGGATTCTATCAAAAAGTCTGCTCTTCACAATATGTTTGGGAAGGTACAATGCGTACGAACAAAGGAGATTTCTGAGGAGATCAGAATGTTAATGTTCATGAGTCCACCATCAGAAGAACACTGAACAACATGGATGTGCATGGCAGGGTTGCAAGGAGAAGAAAGAAAGGGAAAGCCACTGCTCTCCAAAAGAACCATTCTGCTCGTCTGCAGTTTGCTAAAAGATCACGTGGACGAGCCAGAGGCTATTGGAAGAATTGTTTTGTGGGACCTTATGAGACAAAAATACAATGTTGGTTTAAAGGAAAAGCGTTTATGTTGGAGAAAGGAAAAACTTGCTTCCAGCATAAGAACCTTATCCCCTCTGGTTGAAACATGGTGGTGGTAGTATCATGGTTGGGCCTGTTTTGCTGCATTGGGCAGGAGGCTTACATGCCTGTATAGGTCCAAAGTGTATCACCCTAAGCACAGTGAGGAGGATGGTAGAAGAGGCGAAAACAATCCTCAAGGTCATGTTGGACAATATAACAGAATAAGTCGCCTCTTGGGGGGTCACTGAGTTACAAACTACTCAAATGCCACCTCCATCCCACAGATTACTGGAATGCTTGCCGGAAAAAGGCCCTTACGGTCATATAACCACAAGTCTAAGCACCTGGAATTGCTAAATGCTACAGGAACAAGCAAACAGATAATCATCAGGGCAAAATAAAACATCCAAGCAAGGTCTAATTACCCTCGCTAAGAATTCTTCAAAGTAGAAGTACTACAGTGTCAACTATTCTAGAAAAGGGCATGCCATATCTGACACTTCCTTCAGCCTGCAGGCTTCAACTTAAGAAGAGCAGAAACTCAGCATTATTTAAAGCAAACCTGCCAGAGAGCAGGTCTGCTTCATGGAGTATGTTGCATAGTAACTAACTCAGAGTTAAACTGCACTTGCTTTGCAAAAACTGAAAACCCCGAGTTTCATTTCTCTGCATCAACTTTGAGTCCATTTTGAGTTTTCATTAAACCTTCTTTCTGGCCCTTGCTGCCCTTCCTCTTCCTGCCCATAACACAGACACACACTATGTACACACATACACATATACACTGCAATACACTGGTTCACCAGGCCATGTATGACAGTGAGTTCACCAGTACTCCACAATGTCACCTTTGTACATGCACAAGCTTAAAGATCAAAATAAAAGTGGACCAGGACAGTGTTTCTGTACACACTTTGTACTGAACTGTTACAACAATATTTTGCCCATCACAGATTTGAATCAGGGACTTTTAAAAGCAATCAAATGACCTCTGTTTCTGCTGTCAGCTGCTGTATCAACATTACAACATATGGGCCTGCTGGGGAGCTACGTTAGAAACGTTTGGCTCTGTTATTGCAAAAACTTTGTGTACCACTCCCCCCACACACAATGTAATAAAGTGACCATACTACTTTTATATCCCAGACATACAAACACATCTAATATATCACATCTGACACTTCCAAGTGTTCCAGTAACATTGGATGTTCTGTAGAATCTTGAATAGTAAGGAGCTGACCTGTGCAATTGGCAGGTTTAGGATTATGGGTTAGAGGTTGGAAAGTCTCCATGCTCTACACATGGGGAGGTCAGCAAGCAATTAGAGCTCAGGCCCTGCAGCCAGAATCTGCATCCAATTCCACTAAGTGTGTGTGTGGCTCTGTGGGACAATCTTGTAGGGGCTGGTGATATGGCAAACATATGCGTAAATACTTTAAGACGTTCTGATAATACACAGTGTCAAGACATTTCATTTCATTTAATAGAACTTAACTCTTGGAATTACCAGTCAACGGCCGACCCACCTGTCCACAAAATGTTTTTCCAGTAGCCTTCTGGCTTGGCCATGTGACCTTTAGCAAACTACAGATGCGTAGCAGTGTTCTTTTTGGAGATTAGTGGCTTTCTCTTTGCAACCCTGTCATGCTCGCCTTTTTTATGCCACTGATTGTCATCCCATTGGTTGAAAACACTTTAATCTAATTTCACCTTTAAATTAACATCTAATCCTAGAGATTCACATACTTTTGCCACTACATATATGTATTATTGGAGCATTTTTCCCAATAAATAACTTACCAACTATTGATTAACAATTGGTTTTAATTAATTTTAAGAAACTGTTATGATGTTTTAGTTAACCTTTCTGCAAAAATACAGAATAATTCTATTTGCATTTTCTGAATTTACAGTGTTTTTCATTACAAATCATATAAACAGCATAATAATTTGAGTGAAGTTGACTGTCATGGGCTTTCCTGCACAGGAATCTGAACTAAACTCCATTGAGTGTTTATGGAGGCACGTGAAAACAAAGCCACTCAGTCAGTAATATCACAAGATGCTTTTGGAAATTTTGTGAACTCGTGCTGGGATAACACGGATTATTTTGCATAAATTTCCATGCCCACTTGAGTGCACGCTGCCATTACAGCAAAATTGGGGACATAACAAATACTAAAAAATTCTGAAATTTAAAGGATTTTTAAAATGTTATAAATTAAAAGATTAATTTCCCACTCCAATAGTAATGCAGATTGTAAAACATTGTATTAACTGTATTTGAGAAAACTACAAATAGAAGCATTTTCACTAGTGGTTTCAGACTTGTGTCCTATTGTATAAATGATGTGTTTAAATAACTCCAAGTATAATATATCCAATTTGAATTGACATGTGAATAAAGTCTCCTTCATGGTCTATGAAAATGAGCTTTAATGCTTTTCTGAAGCCTATCCAAAACCAAACAGAGGGCAGTATCTTAGTTTAAAACACGAATAAGCTGTACAATAGTGTAATCCTACATATGTTGTTGGTTATACACATATCAGACGTATATTGTAGCATTATTTATATGAAGCACAGACATCCTTCAGTAATATTACTCAATAGGCATTCATTCAATAACATCACAAAATGCTTTTTGGAATATCATGAAATGGTGTCCAAATACTAATACATTCTGAAATGTATTTTTCTTCAAAGATTCCAACATTTCACTCAACGTGTTACGTAGACTATAAGATTTGTAAAAAAATTAGATTACCGTATTTTTCGGACCATAAAGCGCACCGGATTATAAGGCACAATATCAACGATCGGCTGCTAACGGATCTATTTTCATACGTAAAGCACACCGGGTTATAAGGTGCATGAAATGAAACAAAACTCTTAAGTTCCGTCGGAAGCTCAGTTTGGTCTTTACCTGGCGCAGGGCGTCTTCTTGCTTCCTCCACTTCCGTACCATTGATTCGTTAATGTTGAATTCTCTCGCAGCTGCTCTATGACCATGTTGTACTGCGTGACTGATAGCGTTGTGTTTGAAATCCACTTCGAAAAAAAATGAATGAATGCACGTACCCTAATGCTGAAGCACATACCGTATTACTCCGCTATGCTGCGCACTACGGTGGCCGTGAGCTTCGTAACTTACCAAGACCGTGCTAAAACATTTTGACAGATTTATGAGCGCCGTGTACCATCTACAATCGGTTCTAGGTCAGAAAGCACAACCAGAATTAATTCATACATTAGACGCACCGCATTTTAAGGTGCACTGTCGATTTTTGAGAAAGTTAAAGGATTTTAAGTGCGCCTTATGGTCCGAAAAATACGGTTCACATTAAGATTATATTAATTTAGAGGAAAATGCAAAATAGAAGAATTGTCACTAGTGACCTCAAACTGCTGGCCCACACTGTATGTCATAAAAACTTATCCCATCCTTAAATAGTATAATGGCTTTCTTCCTGTTCTCTTATGATTGTGCTTGAAATCTCTTACCTATGTAGGGGAAAGTGCATTTTACCCAGTAATGTGTCAGAATTAGTTCACAATCAGAATTTCCAGCATCCAAGTTAAATATTTTAAACGCCCCCTCAACTGGGAACTCCTACTAGGCAGCACAGAGAAGTGACCCCAACCCCGAAACTGACATATTACATCATTTCAACATGGCTGCTCACATCATCAACAGTAATAAAGCATTTTTTCAATTTCTCTACTTTGAAACAAGATTATTTAAAAGTATTGTATTTGCTTTAGATGAACAATATGCATACAAATGAGCTGGTTCATTCCAAAACATGTGGACTAGGAATCAGTTTATGGACTTTTAGTGCTCAGACAGTGAAAAACAAACAGGCGTCCATGCATTTTGTTGCAGGATCTATATGTTCTCATTTTGAAGCTAATTTTGCACCAAGGTCACCAATAATGCAGTTTCAAGGTCTGATTTCTCAATTCCAACATAAGACAAATGCAAAATCGGCCTCTACTTGGTCTGCTAAGTCAGCAGGCCTGGCATCAGGGGATTGTTTAGTGGGGCCCACCCACAAATCTTCATGCCGCATTAAAAGATTCTGATGTAGCCTCATTTATGTATGTTTGACTATTGTTTTTAAATAACAGTTTCATTTACATCAAAATGTTAGTAAAATTTTAAAGACTTCAGAATTATTTCATTCTCAAATTTCATTCTCAAGAGACCAACGAACAGTTGCTGTGTTGAGGAAACTCCTATCCGTATCAACACAGTACATTCAGATTTAGACGCAAGTTAAGCAGTGTATTAAGCAAATGAACAGGACCTAAGACAAAGTTATATGATCAATATATACCTTTTCTAACCATATGATGGTATAGCTGTGGGAATGTGGTAGCCTAGTAGCTAAGGTACTAGAGTATGGACCAGAAGGTCCAGTGTTAATTTCCCACTATTGAGTCCTTGAGCAAGGCCCTTAACCCACAATTGCTTAGACTGTAAGACTGTATCAATTGCAAGTTGCTCTGGATAAGGGCGTCTGCTAAATGACATAAACGTAAATAGATGTTTATAAAAAGTAGTCTTAAACCACCAGCTTCCCTGGCACACAACACCACAACAAAGAGACTGTAGTTGGCATTTTGTTTTCTATTGGCATCCAAGGTTTGATAATTTAGTGAGTAAATGTACATTATCTTATTTAAAAATATACTGCTGTTCATATGAACTGGTTACGTGTTTTGTCTGAACAGTGTTACTGAATTCAGATATTTAAACAGTTTAAAATGACTGGAAACACACACACACACACACACACACACAGATGAGTAATTCATGCATCTTCCTGTATTTTCCTGTTTGATCACAGCTGATGCAGTCACCTGAAGCTCCCCCTGCCTGCTGCCCTGCCCTGAGCATAGAGTTTCAAGCTTTAAGATAACAGACACAAAAGAGACAAAACAGAGAGCCACCCTATAAAAATAAGTACCCTATGGTAAAAATATTGCTGTGAATTGGTCAGACCACTTTTGTGGGAAATGTTAGACGTGCTGCCATCAGTCAAGCAGCCAGTCAACTTGATGGGTATTCCAGATGTTGCTGCAAGTTGTGCTTCTACAGCATGTCTTTTTCCAAAATCTGTAGCCATTTTATAAACACACTCCCTTTCTTTTTCTGTCTGTCTCTCCTGCAATGCTGCATCTAACAGCTGTAAGCTGGATTCTGTTCCAGAGTTCCACCATACCTCAGGGGATTCATGTGGAATCAAAAATCTATTAAAAATTAATTAAAAAAAATATCTTTACAGTGTAAATCTTTATGGCTTATGTTTTATATCAATGTATACACACACACACACACACACACACACACACACATACACACACACACACACACACACATATAGAATGACATTTCTTACTTGCCTTGCCTTGCCTCTGCCTGTCCAATGTGCCTATCTGTTCAATTAAAGGCTTTTGATGGATAATTCAACCAGATCTATTTTCTATCTAGACCTTGAATTTTCCATCCACTGGGTCAAAAGCCTTTAATTGAACAGATAGGCACTTTAGATAGGCAGAGGCAAGGCAGTTAAGAAATGTCACTCTGGAACCCTCTTTACAGTGATTGCTTAACAAATATGTGTAAACAAGTGTGGGTGGAGCCTCTACTTTTCTGCTTTGATGCAATGAGATATATATATTTTGTCCAAAATTGCAAAACAACCATACTAAAAAGGATGCCAAATTAGTACTCCAAAGATGATGTGACTGTGTTGACACCTATTTTAGGGAGTATGTCATTTGAGAAGCTGCCTGTGGTTTCTTAAATAACTAAATAGCTTCAATACAACTATGAGTAGCAGAAATGTATTGACAAATGCAACATCACAGGGACTGCTCTTGTATCTTGCACAGCACTTAGATTGTGTGATTCTCCCTTACACCTCTGTTAATGTGACTTGATACTGATTGAACAGACAACAAAACATGTTTCACCTATGAATAATGCCCGTGGAACACCAGGCCTCCTTGCATGAACATCACCTAAAGACCTCTTATTTTCCCGATATGTTTGGGTGGCTTTCAGAAGCACTTCTAAAGAAGCATAAAACAGGCTCAAACTCAGCTTTCCCCCTTCTCACTCCTCTCGCTTTCCCTCCCTCCATTACCTGCCTTTTTCACCTGCTGTGGAGGGTCCTGCAGATGAACCGGCAGCTGGCCAGATTTGAGGACAAGCAGCAAAGCCTCTGGCTGGGAGTGAGTCCCTGGCTCCTTAGAAGAAGGGGAGGAGGAGGAAGAGGAGGGCCGTTGGCTGGAGCTGATTTAATCCCCCTAGCTGAATTAATCACTAAAGCCTTCAAGCTGCCAACCAGGAGACTAGACAGTGAGCCAAGAGGGGTTCTGGCACCAGCCCAAGCCTTTCTCCCTGCAGGGCCTTTTCTCCCAGATCAAAGCCAGCCACCATCACGTTACACTTTTCTTTTCTTAAACACATTTCTTTTACTTTTGCAGAAGTGGAAATGCAGTCGATTATACAGAATCAGCAAGATAGCTGTAATGATGACTGTCAGTGGTACGTATTTTTTGTCAGTCCCTGTGAGAAGAGAATAGCAAAGCACCTGTTCAAAAGACAGCAACGGTCCCTCTATTGCTACCTTAGCAAACATGCATCCCCATGACAACCAGTAGCCAATAACAGCTGAGACTTGGGTCACATAACAATAGTGGACACATAACCCGAAACGTCTGACATTATTTACAATTAAGCACAATCATGAATTAGAATCTTTAAATGACCTCGGCGTTTAGATGCTCTGCCATTGTATTGTCTTTGTCATTAAATCTTCAGCAAAGCATAATGTTGTGACTCAAAATGTCTTGGAGCACTGCAATATGATATTTTTTACCCTATGTCTCACTACTCACAAGTAGCCTCCAATCCTTTCTGCCAGTTATGACTCATCAAAAAAAAACAACAATTTTTTAAACAAATGAAAGATGTTATTATATTTTCTCTCTTCCTTCCATACTAAGCAGTATAGAGCAGCATCAGGATTCCTCACTCGTGTTCATTACCCTTGGGACCAACACGGCTTTAATTTATTACCGACTGGCACTAGGCCAAGCAAACATGCAGATTTGACATCTTGGCAGAGGGCTGCCACTCACCCCCTCCGAGACCTCCCTTACAAACACACACACACACACACACACACACACACACACACAGAGTTGACAGAGCGTTTTGTCAGGAGGCTGGGGGTGCTGTCGGTGGCACAAGGAGCTAGTGTTGGATTTCTGTAAGGACTCCACCCAGCCTAGCAGCAGGCGTTACAGTTACTTTTAGCCAAGCCATAAATCAAGCTGTCACTCTCAGTCATACCCGGCTGATTCGCTTCTTCCATGCACCTCTAACGCTAACTTCCTGCCTCAGAAAACCTTACGCAGCACATCCTGAATGGACGTCACCATAGAATAGGTTTTAGAATGAGAGCTCTGAAAGCTTTGAATTTTGTATTTATTTAAGGCTGACTTTCTTTTGAAGTTAGATCTTTCTCATTTCAGAATACGACTGCTTCTCTTCTGTGGAAACACTAGCAGGCTGGGTGGTAAAGCACGGTCGAGTACAACCCTTGATTAAATGTACTCAACAGCATATATGTTATTAGCCCCTACATTGAAATAATATCTTATTTGTGATTTTTGTGTCACAAATAATGTACTACTATTATTATCATTATCATTGTTTATGATGATTGTTGATGTTGCTGATGTTGTTATTCATTCTTTAAGTCATTCATTACCAGTCACAGGGGAAGTAAGGGCTAACCGGCAGCACAGGGCACAACCCTGGACAGGGTGCCAATCTATGGGCAGTCACACACACAAACCCTCACTCTGGGGCACTTTAGACATCAACCGACCTAATGCATGTCTTTGAAATGTGGAAGGAACTCAGCGTACCTGATGCAGACATGGGAAGAACGTGCAAATTACATACAGGTGGAGTCTGGAAAACTATCTGGGATCTCTGGAGCTGCACCACCTGGCTGCCGCATTGATATTATTGTTACAATTAGTAGTAGTAATAATAAGAAGAATATTAACGATACTATACATCACACCATATAATGCATCTGAACATGCAGTAGTTCTGTAAGAAATGTGTGACTTCTAAATGATGCACAATGCACATCCCAAGCTCACATCAGACTTGCACCAACAAAGGATCATGATCACTTTCTACTGCTCTCAACCATACTGCTAGTAGTACAGCAGTCACATTCTTCTAGTTTCTACGCCTGAAAAGACAACAAAGTAATTGTATTTGACATACTGATATTATACTGCATGCAGCCAGATAAACTAGCATAGATATATTTTCCATGCCACTTTGAAACGCTTTGAATGTTGTGCTTGGAAATCAAATATCCTAGACAAGGCATCGGTCCATTGATAAGCAGTTCAGAGTAGTTAGAATTCTCCTGGTCCTGTATCAAGTACCTAACACCCACTTTGATTCAGAGAGAACATGTCAAACCACACAGCAGTAACGAGGGGCCAGGGTCAAACCTCATAAATCTGGAACTTTGGAGCTGTGCAGCACCCCCACTACCTGCTGTGCTATCATGCCACCCTTCATTTCAGAGGTGATAAATGATCCACAGATAGCAGAAGTTGAAAATTAGATTCTGTTTTGGATAATCTCTAGAGTGTTACATTAAATGCTTGATGGACTACCGAAACCCTTTGAAATCCTGTCCGGTTCAAAACATAACTCAGGCTTTAGTCTGATAATAGGGACTCTAGGCAGCTGCTGCTGCAGTGATGTGTGCTGTGATCTCTCTGCTTCCTGCCGCCATTCTACTCGCTAAAATTATTTAGTACAATTGTGTGCGTTGTGTGTATTATTATAGTTACTAGATATACCGAACTAGTCCTTCCATGATTTCAAAGTAACTTGGCCAAAAACACTTACAATTTATTTAATTTGTTGCCTGTTTGTATGGTCAATTTGTCTGTCTGTACAGGAAGTCTTAGATACAAGATCTACTGATGTCATACAGCAGGTAAAACTCTTCCTCTCAGATCAGTTTATTATCTAATGCAGAAAGCAATGTATCTCTTGCTGTTTTCTTGGTATAACAAAGGCTGTCAAACACACTCACCATAGGGTGATTTTGCTCCACGGCTAAGGCACATTTTTATTGTTGGTCACTGTAGCAGTCTCTGTTGCTGTAACTGCTTAAAGTTCATAATACTTTAGAATGAGGGACTGAAACTTCCATTTCCAGCTTCATTTCCAGCAGAAAAAAATTCCATTTTGGAAGTGGTCTGAACAGATGGATGCAACACCCCACTATACTGCCCTTGGTCAGAGCATCAAATTCCTTTAAAAAAGTAGTCTGCAACCTCCCGTCAACCTTGATCCCAAAGATTCAGAGTCAAAATGAGCTGAAGTAATGGAAATGTATGTGGTCCATTCGTCCACCTGTTATGTTGTCCCATTTACAGACGCCCTCCAGACCAGTGTTCATCCACTCACACACACAACCACACACATGCTCCTTATCCCACCATGACTAATGCCACAGCCCTATTGGAGTCCCTTGATTTCATGGTACTGGACCCGAGGTACACCAGGACACCTGTCTGTACTTGTGGTCATTATGTGTCATTAGCCTTGCCCATGAACTCAGACAAAGCCAGTGTTATAACAACAATTCCATGGAAGCTATAGATACTGAGGAGGGAAGGGCATCTGAAACATGACGTGTAAGGATGCCGATGGGCAGCTGAGTGGGGCAGTAAGCAGGCCTGGCATCAGACAGTCTGCCCTGGAACTCATGCAAACTTTCAGATCATTGCTGACTGTGATTAGGATTCCCATCATGTTTGTGGGTTGGGAAAGGAAGCACTTTGTCATGGCTCACATCCCCTCTGCTGGATATTAGAACAGCTGACATTCATTGTGCACATTTGGTCTCTGTCTCCTGGAGGCTTCAATTTTTGCAAACCCTCAGGGACTCTATATCCAAAGAACACTATTGGGAACAGAGACTGTAGTATCTTATAGGCACTCACTAAACTACTCTCTTTTAAAACCACTAAACTATCAATCATAGCTGAATAATTTTCTAATAGATTGCGTTAAATGAACTTTGAATGCAGTCCTACAAGTCCTATAAGTTCATTCAAATTGTAATTCAGATTTTCACAGTATTTTGCAGTCCCTCTTGTTATTTTTTGAAGTAAGGGCTTAAAAATCCTTTCCGACTGAACGTACTAAAACAAGAGCCAGAGTGGAGGCGTCAGTTCACAATATGTTTGGGTTGATCTGTCACCAATGCACAAAAGCTGCATCCCTGAAAGCAGTAAAATTGCTCATTAAAAATTCGAAACAAATATACAGAAGTATACATCAAAACCGCGACTTGCACACTGAGTCTGCAACAGTGGACCATTAAAGTTTGATTTTTAAGTTTGAAATTGCTATACTAAAAGGATATTCACTCAGCCTTTTTACTCAGCACCTGGTGTAATCCCATGCAGACACGGGTAAGACATGCAAGTCCATGCAGTCCGAAGTCGGGATCGAACCGGGTACGTTGGAGTTGTGAGGCGACTGCGGTAACTCCTACAGCATTATAAGAAATTGTCTAAATGAAATATGGGCTTTACATTAAAAAAAAAGCCAAACAAAAGCATTAACAACAAAAGCCAATAAAGTTACAGTGGGATCAAGAGATGCAATTCTGGAGTGTGGATGATTGGATGAAAGCGATATTCATACTAATGAAACATACAGTGGTGCTTGAAAGTTTGTGAACCATTTAGAAATTTCTGCATAAATATGACCTAAAACATCATCAGATTTTCACACAAGTCCTAAAAGTAGATAAAGAGAACCCAGTTAAACAAATGAGACAAAAATGTGAACCTTTGCTTTCAGTATCTGGTGTGACCCCCCGCCCCTGTGCAGCAATCTTATGCTGCAATGCAGTGTTTTCCTTTCTCCAAACATAACGCTTTTCTTTAAACCAGAAAGTTCTATTTTGGTCTCATAAGTTCACAAAACATTCTTCCAATAGCCTTCTGGCTCGTCCACGTGATCTTTAGCAAACTGCAGACGAGCAGCAATGTTCTTTTTGGAGACCAGTGGCTTTCTCCTTGCAACCCTGCCATGCACACCATTGTTGTTCAGTGTTCTTCTGATGGTGGACTCATGAACATTAACATTAGCCAATGTGAGAGAGGCCTTCAGTTGCTTAGAATTTACCCTGGGGTCCTTTGTAACCTCGCCAACTATTACACACCTTGCTCTTGGAGTGATCTTTGTTGGTCGACCACTCCTGGGGAGGGTAACAATGGTCTTGAATTTCCTCCATTTGTACACAATCTGTCTGACTGTGGATTGGTGGAGTCCAAACTCTTTAGAGATGGTTTTGTAGCCTTTTCCAGCCTGATGAGCATCAACAACTCTTTTTTTGAGGTTCCTCAGAAATCTCCTTTGTTCGTGCCATGATACACTTCCACAAACGTGTTGTGAAGAGCAGACTTTGATAGATTCCAGTTGCTTTAAATTAAAAAAACAGGGTGCCCACTCACACCTGATTTGTCATCCCATTGATTGAAAACACCTGACTCTAATTTCACCTTCAATTAACTGCTAATCCTAGAGGTTCACATACTTTTGCCACTCACTAATAGTGTAATATTGGATCATTTTCCTCAATAAATAAATGGCCAACTATAATATTTTGTCTCATTTGTTAAACTGGGTTCTCTTTATCTACTTTTAGGACTTGTGTGAAAATCTGATGATGGTTTAGGTCATATTTATGCAGAAATATAGAAAATTCTAAAAGGTTCACAAACTTTCAAGAACTATTGTATTCACATTTTATACACTTTCATACAGATATTCATACAGATATTTTCAGCATCTAAAAGAACAGCTTCCCATACATTCAGCACTATTTTGAACCATTAATCATTCTTGCTCTTTTTAGACATAACGCAATATCTCTTGTGGAAGGCATTCTGTGATCTTCTCAATCCAGTCTGCTGGAAGGGTGCAGTGGTGGCCGCTGTCACTAGACTGTGCTGATTCTCCAGCAGAAGCAGTCAAAGCTCATAGTACAAGCAAACAGACAAACTAAGGAAATAAGGGGACGATATAAGAAGAGAGAGGTTCTGAAAGATAGATGAGAAAGCAAGATCAAACCGAAGGCTGAAGAAGTTTGAGAAAGAGTAAACTAAGAAAGAGAAAATAATGAGTAAAAAAATTGTTAAAGCCAAGAGTTCAGTCAAAAGCTGTACAGAAAGTAAATGTGAACATTTAAGATGTAGACTGAAGAAAGAAAGACAACAATATTTGAGTTTAGAGTTAATATTTGGGATATAGGAGGGATCTCAAGCTTACCTGGTTTATTTATTCTACTTTCTATTTCTCAAGCAGGAATGCCAGTTTAATTATTCCATGTTTTGTAGACACCATTTTGGGCTCAGTCCTCTGTTCCACTTCCCACCTTTCCCCCTACTATTCCATATAGGAGTGCCAGTGGTACTGAGATCCCTGGTTCAATCCCAACTCATACCCAGGTTACAAAAAGCAGCACATACAAAGAAGCTCTCGTTCTCTTGTGTAGTCATACCCTGCTTTAGCCTCCTGCAATTTAAGTAAGATCAACAGATCCACATGGGAATGTTTAATTGGAGTTAGTGCTGCAGAAACGGGTCACATCAGGTACTGTTAACAAAGGTCTGCATACTTTTGCCATATCTACTTTTAGGACTTGTGTGAAATTCTGATGATGTTTTAGGTCATATGTATGTGGAAATATAGAAAAAAATGTTTCTAAATGGCTCAGAAATATATATATCATAGTAAGGTATAAGGTTTTCATCTTTGGTCTTTCCATCGACTGGTTTCAATCCCAGCGCCTCCACTCATCAAAAACAGTACAAACCCACCAGCCATCCCATGACACCAACTCTTTCAGCAGTTTCAGGTTGTGTAAACCCTTCTTCTGCCAAAACAAAAAGTTTCCATGATTGTCTAACCTATTCTTGGCTTTTGAACCAAACTGTTTCTTGTCTTTCGTTCTTTCCAAAATCACAAATCAATGTCAGCATTGCCTACTATTCAATACCACACACCTGCATCCCTATACTATCCCTATACTTCTCTGCATTACGCCCATTTGTAAAGTGAAAGTTCACCTCCAACATTTGACACTGGTCTGGTCCTCCAGCCCCAACCACAGATTGTCTGATGTATGAACATTTTAGCTGAACACTATCACAATCTTGCCAGTTACACTGTCATTGCTTACCTCGAACTGTACACCAATATTTATCAATTCCACCAGAGAAGTTTAAACAGAGCAATAACACATACACACACTTGAGTGAAAAGTTTGTGTGGTTGTGTTTTTGAAGCAGCTGGGGGCAAGTAAACAAGATAGTAGTGAAGAGGTGGTATAGTTCCTTTTTGAATCAATTACTGGTAAAGAGTGAAACTGTTTTATCCTCCAAGTTGCAGAACAGTGTTGATGAATGCTTACAGTGGTGCTTGAAAGTTTGTGATTTCTTTAGAATTTTCTATATGTCTGCATAAATATGACCTAAAACACGATCGTCAGTGTTGTGAAGAGCAGACTTTGATAGATCCCTGTTCTTTAAATAAAACTGTCATCCCATTCATTGAAAACACCTGACTCTAATATCACCTTCAAATTAACTGCTAATCCTAGAGGTTCACATACTTTTGCCACTCACTAATATGTAATATTGGATCATTTTCCTCAATAAATATCCTATATTTTTTATATCATTTTAGAAGTTTTAAATGTTCATTTTACAGTACATGTTTCTTAGTAATCTACATTACTGCATGTCTTAGAATGGTCATGGTTTAGATTTTTAGCTATTAACTATACCAAAAAAGCTACAATCTTCATACCACATGGTATTTTAACTGTAATTGCAACATATTTTAAAATATTTCTGGTCAATTCAACATAATTGGGTTTTTTGTAACAAAGTCAGTGGTTATTTTTTCTGTATAGCATTTATAAAGTATCTTGCCCTACAGTACAAACATTATGGCGGCGCCTCACAGAGGAAACGTCAACATTTTCCAACTGTTTTTTTATTTGAATAGAAAACACATGCACTTTTACTCATTAGTCCCGACTACCCCACCCCTTATTTGATTAACAGCTAAGAAGCATCAGAACAGAAAGCCCAAGATTAGGCAATAAGACTGCAGAAAATAAAACCTGTTGAGGAAAGAAAGAGGTCAGAGGGAAAAACTCTGTTTCATCTACTCCCTCTCTCTCCTTCATTCTCTCTGAGCAGGTGTGAGAGAGGAGCCTGAGGCTGTGGTTGGCCTGAGCTGCCCAGCTCCCAGGAGCACTCTTTAATTCTTGTGCACATCCATCACAGTTCCTCATACTTCATCACATGCACCTTCATAAGCTCACCAAATTCTCTCCACCCCTCTCTGTCTTTTTTCACTGTACATGTTGCTTTGTCTCCTCTCACCAATGAATGTTAGAGTTTTCAAATGGTAGCTATTGAACACAAGTCTAAAATCGGTTGTACCAATGAAATGAAATATGGGCAGGGATGGAAAAATATGCAAAGTCATGCAGCCCTGTCCTTCCCTGCTGGCACATACAGTCTGCAGGCCAAAATCAAGCTTGAATCAGGCTTGCAGGACAGCAGGCTCCACCCATGTCCTGAACTAAACACAAACTATTAGTTCATTGCCTAGAACACACTGACCCAAACCTTCTGCTATCAAATCAAGTCCAGGTTATCTGCATGTGAACCCAAGTGTTAAGACACCTGAAGTATCGTTTGTTTCTTTGGGGTTTTTGGGTTTTTGTGGATTTTATTCCATTTTCAACTGGATTAGATATTGCTAGTTCCCACAAACAGCCTCTCCATTTGCGTAAGTACCAACCACAGGCCATATCACATTTTATTAGTCCCTTCCTGTATCCTGACTGCTTAATTAAACAGTTACTCAACATAAAATCAAACCGTTAAGGAAAGATGGGCTAATCAAATTTCAGGTGTATTTTGAGTCCGTTCAAATCACACCACGAGCAGCAGGCTCATGCAAAACATAGTTTAAGCAATTTGTCCACCTTATTTTCATGCCATTCTACACATCATTTTTTGTTATTATTCTTAGTAAACCCACCCACAACAGGCTAACTAACTTCAAACACAATCTATAAGATTTCTCATGTGCAAATCAGTAGTCCTTACTGCAGACATTAGTAAATCATTCATTAACTATCTAATACAACAGCGCTGTAGAGAATTCAGTCTTAGAACAGTTCAGGAGTGTACATTTTCAATTATCATTTACTCCCTCCAGAAAGGGGCTTATATACTGCAGGCAATTACACTGTATTGCTAATAAGCAATGAATGCCGTATAAAACATTCTTTAGAAATATAAAAATTAAAATGAGATACTTAACAGTGACTTAACAGTCAAGTCAAGTCAGATGTATTTATATAGCGCTTTTTACAATGGAGCATTGTCTCAAAGCAACTTTACAAGTTTAGATTATCTCCTAATAACTACGTCCAATCCCAAATTGAGCAAGCGTAGGGCGACAGCGGCAAGGAAAAACTCCCTAGTTCTAGGAAGAAACCTTGGGAGGACCAAGACTCAAAAAGGGACCCAACCTCCTTGGGCGGCGTAGATGATAAATCTAAGAGCGAAAAACTAAAAGTCGTGGAGTCAAAGTTCGAATGAATAAAATGTGAAAGTATGCACTCGGCATTAAGTGGCCCGGGTATGATGGGGCTGGAAGCTGATGACGGGGAAGCAGCTTGAGTGGAGCTCCAGCAGATGAAACATTCATGTGTGGGGCCGGGAACTACCGGAACACAGCTCGGAGAGGAAAAAGAAGGAGAGGAAAAAACAGAAAATGTAATTAGTTATTGATTTTAAGAGCACAGTGTCTATTAACAATCACTGAGCCAAGTGTAGCATGAGACCTCGGCAGCATTAGCTATAGCAGCATAGCTAGAAAGAGCAGAACTGGTAGGAGGAAACACAGCCAAGAGGGATCACATGAGACATTGGGCAACCCCACGAGAGGCAGAAGACAGCAACCCAAACGTCTCTGGTCACCATAAGACTCTTTGACTATGAACCCCCAGCTCTGCCCTTAGGTCTTAAGGCAAGGATGCACGAGTCAAGATCACGAGGACCGAAGCCCAGTTCAGCCAGACCGCCCACTCGACACTCCCGGCTAGCGGACAAGGCAGGCAGGCCAGACATGACTCCAGACTCCGGCCTCAGCAACCCAAGCCATGCATCCTGGTCTAAATCTAGTCAAAAGCCTGTGTAAATAAGTATGTCTTTAGCCTAGACTTAAAACTGAATCTCGAACGAAAGTGGGAAGTATGGAACAGTGTCCCATAGCTTCATGTGTGACATGTCTGTACTTTGTGTGACCACTTTCTGCTTATTCTTTCTGCAACTGTGTTGTACAGGTGCATTAACAAAGTATGAATCCATGTACAAGACAAACAACACGTGAATTTATTCTATCCCAGTCGTCGTAGTCTTACTCAGAAGTCCAATTATGAAATCTGGGTCTTCTGACAGGTTATATAGCTTGCCTCCTGTATAATGTTTGTTCCCTGGATCTTGGGATCATTCTTAAGAATATGAAGGGTCGGTCATTTTAACCCCTGTTCCTTCCAGTTTAGTTTTCAATTCATGTGGGTTTATTCCTGGCACTGCACTGGCTCGTGACTCATAACCCTAGAAACCGCCATACAACACACAGATCTTTATGCTTTATGTGCCATCACAGAACAAAAAACAACTGTACAAAAATTAATTAAACAATACAAAAAAGACTGAAAGGCCACTATCCTTCAGAGATCATTTTGTTCTGCTTAAATTTAGGTCCATGGGGAAACATGCCCTATCGTACCAGATACACCTGTCTAGCCAAATGCTAACCCCTCGTCTCTCTTTCTCTTTCTGTTTTTCCACCAGCCAAGCAGACTGGAGTGAACAGAGAACAGAAACTGGAACTGGAAATGGAGGAAGAAAATGAACACGTTTATGCTGTAATATGTGATGACATCAAATTTTACATTCTCTTTTCTTTTGAATTGGCATTTTCTTTAACCTGAAAACACAGTATGTATTCAGCTGAAGTCTTTGTAGGCTTTTGGTTCATCTGCAGTCCAAGGATCAAACTATAGTATTAGGTCAGGAAAGACCACAGACCTGCGATTCCATATGTCATATCAACACTAATTGCTGTTACACGTGTTGTACACTCTTGTAGCAAAATGAAGCATGATGTCACAACAAACCCTATCGAGAACAGGATAAAAGTAGAGGTATATTTCTGACTGTTTGACTAGATTTTCTTACATTAAGCTTCAATGGATCAACCACCCTTTTTCTGGATCTTGCTCACCTTCTTTGCTAAAATAAGATATGGTAAACAATACACATGCCGCATAATCCTGGTTTAGCAGTGCTGCCATCCTAAGACTGCACAGTTTCTATATGGTCCGTTTTGTAAAAGTCAGTTTGTGAAATATAGAGAGCTGAATAGAAGTACTGGCACATCACTCTGTGTTCCTTAATTAGCAAAGCACTTTGCAACTCACATCACCATTTCACCTTCCATCTGCCATTCAACAACACTGCCATATCTCCACAGGCCAGAGCAAACCAGCTCTTAATGACACTTAATTGATCAAATATACAGTCATTAAGCAAGCTGGCAGTGCTGTGTGTATGAATATGTGTATGTGTGTGTGTGTGTGTGTGTGTGTGTGTGTGTGTGTGTTGAGGAGGGCAACATTAGAGCAAGGACACTCTGCAAAACAGCTCAGAGCTGCTTCCCAATGGCAGCAGTGTGTGGTAATGGCAACAGTGACTGCATGTGGAGAACACTGCCTCTACCCCACCACTTTCTATTGGTATGGCCCATAATTGCCATTTTTGTCCAGAACCAAGAAAGAAAGAGTCACCATGCAGGCCCAGGGAGGGGGCAGTGAGGCATGATTATTGATTCTCCTGACTGTGGACAAGGTATCGTGAGGTAGAAAGTGACAGAGAGAGAGAGAGAGAGAGAGAGAGAGAGAGAGAGAGAGAACACTAAACACTGTCTGGCTAGATGAGGACCAGTGCATTATTCACATTAACATGTAGCACATCTCTGAATGTTAATTAAATGAATTATTATTAAAAAGCTGCTTATTTCTTCCAATTTACCTTTGCAAATATCACTTGTTTAAAAGTCTTTAAATAAGGCTGGAAACAAACGACACAACCTAATAATAATAATGCACAACATGTACGAATATTAAGTTTATAAATTTAGTTTCTGATTGCTAACCACGAGGAACATGAACCTACACTGATGCTTAGAGTTTTCTATATTTCTTAATAAATTAAACAAATGAGACAAAAATATTATACTTGGTCATTTATTGATTGAGGAAAATGATCCAATATTACATATTAGTGAGTGGAAAAAGTATGTGACCCTCTACCATTAGTTAATTTGTGATATTAGAGTCAGGTGTTTTCAATCACATGACAATCAGGTGTGAGTGGGCACCCTGTTTTATTTATTTATTTATGTATTACTTTTATCTATTTATTTTAAGTCTGCTCTTCACAACACACGTTCGTGGAAGTGTATCATGGTACGAACAAAGGAGATTTCTGAGGACCTCAGAAAAAGAGCTGTTGATGCTCATCAGGCTGGAAAAGGTTACAAAACCATCTCTAAAGAGTTTGGACTCCACCAATCCACAGTCAGACAGATTGTGTACAAATGGAGGAAAATTCAAAGAACCATTGTAACCTCCCCAGGAGTGCGTCGACCAACAAAGACTCACTCCAAGAGCAAGGCGTGTAATACTTGGCGAGGTCACAAAGGACCCCAGGGTAACTTCTAAGCAAATGAAGGCCTCTCTCAACATTGGCTAAGGTTCAATGTTCATGAGTCCACCATCAGAAGAACACTGAACAAACACAATGGAGTGCATGGCAGGGTTGCAAGGAGAAAGCCACTGCTCCATCCAAACAGAACATTTGCTGCTCATCTGCAGTTTGCTAAAGATCCACGTGGACAAGCAAGAAGGCCATTGGACAGAATGTTTGGCGGGACGGATGAGGCAAAAACAGAGCTTTTTCGTTTAAAAGAAAAGCGTTTATGTTTGGGAGAAAGAAAAACACTGCATTCCAGCATAAGAACCTATCCCATCTGTGAAACATGGTGGTAGGTAGTATACATGGTTTGGGCATGTTTTGCTGCATCTGGACCAAGACAGATTGCCATCATTGATGGAACAAAATGAATTCTGAATTATATCAGAGAATTCTAAAGGAAAATGTCAGGACATCTGTCCATGAACTGAACCTCAAGAAGAAGGTGGGTCATGCAGCAAGACAATGACCATAAGCACACAAGTCGTTTCTACCAAAGAATGGTTAAAGAAGAATTAAAGTTTCATGTTTTTGGAATGGCCAAGTCAATCAAAGTCCTGACCTTAATCCAATGGAAATGTTGTGGATGGAAGGACCTGAAGCGAGCAGCTAATGTGAGGAAACCCACCAACATCCCAGAGCTGAAGCTGTTCTGTACGGAGGAATGGGCTAAAATTCCTCCAAGCCGGTGTGCAGGACTGATCAACAGCTACAGGAAACGTTTAGTTGCAGTTATTGCTGCACAGGGGGGTCACACCAGATACTGAAAGCAAAGGTTCACATACTTTTGCCACTTACTAATATGTCATATTGGATCATTTTCGTCAATAAATAAATGACCATGCATAATATTTTTGTGCCATTTGTTTAACTGGGTTCTCTTTATCTACTTTTAAGACTTGATTATGTTTTAGGTCATAGTTATGCAGAATTATAGAAAATTCTACAGGGTTCACAAATTTTCAAGCACCACTGTACCTGGGGAATTAATCACATGATGATGCACTGTGGGAAGAAAAAAAGATATTACAGAGTTGAAAGTCCATGTTGCCCCAAAACATCACTGCTCTAGAGGAGATCTGCATGGAGGAATGGGCCAACCTGGTGAAGACTTACAGGAAACGTTTGACCTCTGTCATTGCCAACAAAGGTTATGTTACAAAGTATTGAGTTGAACTTTTGTTACTGACCAAATACTTATTTTCCACCATCATTTACAGTTACATTTTTTAAGTAATTAAAGCCTTCATTATATACATACATAACAGATTCGGCCGTTTTTTGAGTGTGATCGGCTGTAAATGATCAGGTGCTCAGTCTCATATAACCGATTCGGTGCCGATCAACCACACATGAACCGCACAGCACTTTTATTAACTGTGCTTTTACTAAGGGTTTGTTTGCTGATGAGAAGGAAGCGTTATATGTTTCGGTTGTGTTTTGAGTGCTACAGTGGGGCAAAAAAGTATTTAGTCAGCCACTGATTGTACAAGTTCTCCTACTTAGAAAGATGAGAGAGGTCTGTAATTTTCATCATAGCTACACTTCAACTATGAGAGACAAAATGAGAAAAAAAAATCCAGGAAATTCCATTGTAGGAATGTGATTTCCTAGATTTTTTTTCTCATTTTGTCTCTCATAGCTGAAGTGTACCTAAGATGAAAATTACAGAAAAAAAGAGAGGTGCCATTTTTTTTGGCTGAAGTATTTTTAAGACATACCCCAAATTCAGTGGGTTAATCCCTACTCTGAATCAGTCTCGAGAGTTACTGCATTCATAATGTGGTTATCTCCAGTCTCACTTTGCTTTATAATCCATTTCTGTTCTTTAATCTGACGGAGCCTTTCCCACCTGTTAACAGACTATTTCTAGGCTGTGGTGTATGTTATGCTACCTGGCTAGCCAGCAAGCTTTACCCAGCATGCTGTTTGGCAATGTCGTTCTACTCAGCGCTCAGCAGCACTTGCAGTGGTGAAAAATATTCTTGTATTTGAAGCGTTAGAGCTGCTGTTCCAGCTATGCACCGGTATGAAGGTATACAAAAAATCCATACCGTACAGAAAATTAGCACCGGTGTATCAGTTGGAACTGGTATACCGCCCAGCCCTACAACCCTGCCATGCACACCATTTGTTCAGTGTTCTCCTGGTTGACTCAAGAACATTAGCCAGTGTGAGAGAAGACTTTATTTACTAAGACGTTATCCTGGGTTTACTTGGCAAACACACAGATTACTACACGCCTTGCTCTTGGAGTGACCTTGTTGACTGACATAGTGGCAGTAGTCTTGAATTTCTTTCAATTGTACACGATGTGTCGGACTGTGGATTGGTGGGGTACAAACTCATTAGAGGTGGATTTGAGTACTTTAGCCTGATTAGCATCAACATCTCTTTTCCATGATAAAATTCACAAACGTGTTACGAAGATCAGACTGATAAAATCCCTGTTCTTTAAATAAAACATTGCCCACACACAATACTGTCATCCCACTGATTGAAAACACCTGACTGAATTTCACCTTCAAACAAACTGCCTATTCAAGAGGATCGCATACTTTTGCCACCTCACAGATATGTAATATTGGATCATTTTCCTCAAAAAAGAAATGATCAAGTATAATATTTTTTTTCCTCATTTGTTCAGTTGGGTTCGCTTTACCAATTTTATTGCGTGTGAAAAGCTGATGATGTTTTATAGAAAATTCTAAAAAGCACCACTTTACATTTATAGCATTTAGCCAACAACCTTATCCAGAGTAACGTACAGCTTGTGTAATCTTACAATGCAGAAGCCAAGCAATTGTGGTTTAAAAAAAGAAGCAAAAGCTCTGAATTACTTTAGAACTTTTGTGTTTGTAATTTGCTGTTTTAACTGAGAAATTCCGTTAAATTCAGTTTCAGTAAAACCATGATCAAGTAAAATGAATGTGTGCTTAAGTGCTTACAACATAAAATAAGGGCCGATATTATCAGTCATATATTTTTAACTACCTAAAATGGATGTGTCACATTAATTATACTTACATCTATCAGCCCCTATAACTAGATACTTTGCCGTTAGGGGACAAACTCATGGGAATGTGTAAAATTCAAAATGATTCTTTTTCGGACACTGTATGCATAAGATAACTATTTCTTACCACCTCTCGTTTTGCTCTCTCTCTTTATTCCGAATGGGACTAAACCCTCTCTGTTCCTCTTATGAGATGGATCTACACTCTCTTGATGACTGCTATGAATCAATCATGTCACTCTTCCCCTGTTGTTAATCTGAATTCCCCTGATGCTGGATTTCCTTTCCTCCTTCTCTCTCTCTCTCACTCGCTGTGCTAGGCCGAGGGCTCTCAGGGCTAGTTAGCAGTCCTCAGAGCACTGCTGGGATGATAGCCGCCTGCCCGCTGTCACTCTAATTGCTGCGAGCATGGCTGGCTCCCTGGGGAGAAGCCGTGTGAAATCCTGATATGATATGTACCATTAAGTAAAATGAAAAATCCCTGTGCACAGCCGATGCCACCGAGTGCCAGCAGCCTGAGCTGGCCCGGCCTTCAACTTGAGCGATGGTCTAAATTACACAGGCGGGACAGGAGAGAGAAGAAGGAGAGTGCATTGAACTGGTGATTTTGAAGACATAAGTGGCCAGCAGCATGCCTAAGCCTATTCATATATTTTCAGTTCCTGTGCCAGAATTTGTACCCTTTTAAAAAGATGCACTACGGGTGTTCAGCATCTGCTCTCATACTGCTAGGGCTGTCGTCAAGGACGCTTTTGTCGAGTCCAAAGACAAGTCCAAGTCCCAAACAGTCAAGACCGATTCCAAATATGTCAAGTCTGAGTCAAGGCCTAGTCCAAATGAAACCAAGTTTAAGACAAGATCCAAGTCCAAGTCTGACCTAAAATTAAGTGTTCCTTGTCAAAAAAACCCCAAAAAACTACTTCCTAAACGTTTCAAAACATAGTGAATAAGCATCTGATAACATTTGGACATCTGGGACTGCGGATAAGGTCCTGGACTATGGACCAGTAGGTCCAGGGTTCAAATCCCACCTCTGCCAAGCTGCCACTGTTGGGTCCTTGAGCAAGACCCTTAACCCATAATTACTTGGATTGTAAGACTGTATCAACTGTAAGTTGCTCTGGATAAGGGCATCTGCTAAATGCTGTAAATGTAAGTGTAAATGGATGTGGCCATACTTTTAAAAATTTGTAACTGAAAAGTCACTCTTGCCATCCTTTACATACTTCTCCACCTTCACACTGTTCCCCTCTCACTGACTCAGATACGATATTCCTTAAATACTCTCGCACATCAATCTCTTCTCTCTCTCTCCCATGTGGGTAGACGTTTCTCTTGCAGTCTCGTTTTTCTGTCCGTCTGCCTTCCCAGCTGTTCCCCAGCAGTACCCAATTTACTCTAAAGCATACAGCGCCCTCTGTCAGTGACTGCAGGAAAGAACCATTCATATGAAGACTTTCGACGCTTGACTCGATCAACTCCGTCTGTACTGTATGGGTGATTAGACAAAAACGCACATTTCCTGTACCGAGTCTGTTACTTGATACTGACTCATAATAGGAACCTGTGGGCATCTGTTGAGAGTCTTTGTTGAGGCACAGTCAACATAATCCAAGCATTAAAAATCAAACCGCAAAAATCGGTTAATTTGAAATAGGTTGCCAAGAAAATATAGAATATAGCGTTTTTACTGAAAAGTGAAAGCTTTAAAACGAATATCACACATCACTGTTCATTCAACAGTGGAAGATGCACTTGGGAAATGAGTCAGTCGACACTAATGCTGCCTTCAAGTCGTCCTCGGAAGTTCCTACTTACGAGTTCGGAGGTCGTAGTTACGACATGATGTACGTTCAAGTGTTTTTTGTCGGGTGGTGACGCCAAAAGAAAACTTTTGTTTGTACTACTTCTATTTTTGTATAGGCAAAACCAGCAAGTTTATTTAGCCTTAATTGAAGAGAATGAAGCAAACAGGACATGCATTAGATGAGTAATATTTTATATTATATAATATTATTTTGTTGTAATTCCTCATTAACATCAGTGCAAGTTGGACAAAATGTACACTAGCTTAAACGGTACAGTTAACATGCAAAACTACTGGTAGTAAACTAAAAACTTCACCGTTTACTGTAGTAGCTGCATCCATGCCGGCAGCCGCCATGACGTTTCGTTACTGACACGCCCCCAACTCGGAAAGTCGGGGCTTATCGAAAAATCCGAGTTTCCCACTTGTAAATACGACATTGCGGTGACGTTTATGTGATCTCATCTCGTAAATACGATATTTCCGACACCACTTGAAGGCAGCATAAGAAGTGACACTTTCCGAACCGTTCAAACCGTTCTAATCCTTAAAATGACTGGACACCCAGAGACGAAGCCGTACTGTTTTAGTCATATTCATGTTTATACCAGACAAGCATCACTGTATAGCGGTGAATAATGGATCCTTTTGGAGAAAGGGTATACACAATTTTGGGAATTAACATTTATTTCTCCACACGTATCACATCCAACTGCAGATATCAGAGAATACATGGAGAGATGTGATATGGCTAAGAATGAGACGGTCAGCCTGCACACAAAACGTATGACCTAAACACCTCAGTAAACATTATTAACTCTATATCTTAATAGGGTACTCAAAGAGATATACATATACCAAAACTACAACGTGTTGAGATGAGACTGGACATTACTAACAGTCTTCATTAGTAATCTTCCTCAAACAAGGTGAATAGATATGTCCACCAGCATACTATAGGTCTTGTTAAAATGAGACATCTATGGTTATGATTCAGGTAAATGCAGTGTCCATCATTGGATACAAAAATAGAAAGCGAAAAGACAGAGGCAGAAGCAAGAAATAATTAAAGACTGATGACAGATGTAATGAGAAAGAATTTCATGAGCACTTCTCCATGCCTGGCTCCATAGCAGCAATCTTTGAGGCTCCCAGTTCAGATCACTACAAGTGCCTGCACATTGTATACCAGTTTCTCTCAAACCATCTATCCATCCACGCTGCCAGATACACCACTGTGGACATCACAGACTGTATAAAGATTTATAGCACATAGTGTCAAAAGGAAAAAAATACAGCAGGTCAATGTTGCCTTTCAAGCTCTTAATGAGTTCAACGTTTTCTGACATCATGGCTTGGAGAGAGAAGTAAAAGCAGAAAAAAAACCCAGAAAAGTTTCCTTCCCATGCTACTAAAAGTGCATTACAGACATGAGAGAAAAAGAGAGCAGCTGCAGTTGCATATAGCCACCATAGAGAGACAGCATTTCCCACCACATATGCCTGCTGCCCATCTCTGGGGTTCACCTTTTCTTACAGCCCATCCTCCTCATTCAAAGACCCTTGAGTTTGCAACATTCCTGTGCCGCAATTTAGTTAGAACTACCCCCCCACAGACACACATATACATGCAGAAAACACACACACACACACACTCACCTTACACTGATGGTTATGCCAGATGCCTGGAGGGTAGAGAGCTGCAGCAGAGAGCAGTCAGCAGTCAGAGCATCCAGAACACCAGTCTCTCTCGATCTCTCACTCGCCATATATCTGTGTCTGTTTCTTTCTGGCAAACATCCACAGGCTGTTTCTATCACTATGTCAGCATCTGCCTGCTTTTATGATCGTCAATCCATCAATCTTGCCATCAATCTTAATCTTCACCTACACCCACCCCTTCACACATCCATCTACATCCATTCATCTATCTGCAGCCAGTCATTCTCACATGGACAAAGTATTAGGACATCTACACATTTCACCTACAGCTTTTATGACATCCCATTCTTAATCCACAGGCATTCATATGGAGTTGGTCCCCAATAATGGCTTCCACTCTTCTGGGAAAGCTTTATACATTTTGGAGTGTGTCTGAGAGACCTTTTGCCAGTCTCTGTTCTAATTCATCACACCAAATTCCATACCAAACTCAGCCAACCATGCCTTTACAGGCTTTGTTTTGTGCACCGGTTCACAGTCATGCTGGAACAGAAGAGCCTTCCCCAAACTGTTCCAACAGAGTTGGAAGCATATAACTGTCCAAAATTATTTATGTATGCGGAAGCATTAAGATTTCCCTTCATCGATACTAAGAGGCAACCCCTGAAAAACACCCCATAGCATTATCCCTCCTCCACCAGACTTTACAGCTGGCACAATGCAGTAAGGCATGTAACGTTCTCCTGGCATTTGCCAAACCCAGACGCATCCATCAGACTGCTGGACAGAGAATTGGGTTTCGTCACTCCAGATACTACATTGCCACGGCTCCAGAGCCCAGTGGTGGAATGCTTCTCACCAGTCCGTCCAACACTTTCCATTGTGAAGGATGATGAAAGGCTTGCATGCAGCTGCTCAGCAATGGAAATCCATGCAGCACTTTTGTGAAGTTACTGAGTCAGAAGTGTGTTGGCCACTTTTATGCACTATGCGCCTCAGCACTCTTTCAGAATGACCTATTCTTTCATAAATGTTTGTAAAGGCAGACTGCATGGTTAATTTGATACATCTGTGACAATGGGTTTGTTTGGTTTGGTTCATATGGTTTCTTTAACGTTGATATCGGCATCAGTGGACATTTCAGCGACACACACAAGGTTACATCTATTCACAAGGTTACCTCAAGACAAGTCATATATATACACACTCAAGTTAATGCCAATTTAGGGTAATCAATTAACCTAATTGGACTGTGGTAGCCTAGTGGGTAAGGTACTGGACTTTGGACCAAAAAGTCCAGGGTTCAAATCCCACCTCTGCCAAGCTGCCACTGTTGGGTCCTTGAGCAAGACCCTTAACCCACAATTCAATTGTATCAATTGTAAGTCGCTCTGGATAAGGGCGTCTGCTAAATGCTGTAAATGTAAATGTAGGAAACCGGAGTACCCAGAGTAAACCCAGACATGGGGAGGACATGCAGATTCCACACAGAAAGTACCTCTGGGACCCTGGGACTGAACCCAGGACCTTCTTGCTTCTTTAAGACGACAGGTGCTATCCACTGAGCCACCATGCCGCCCCTGTGGCAATGAGACTGAAGGAAACACTTGAATTCAGTGATTAAGAGGTGTGTCCAATATTTTGCTCAATATATTGTAAGTCCATCCATATATCTGTGCATGAATCAGTCAGTCCACACATCCATCCATCCGTCCTTCCATTCAGCAAGTTTTAATCACCATTTCTATATACTGTATATTCTGTGTATCAGTGCAGCGGCCTAAATAATTCAACAAATTTTCTACATAACCATACAAAAATTTGGTTCTTCCTTTCATAAGATTATATATTTATGGTTTGTTTTATTACTATTGCTCCTGCTTATCCTGACTAGGATCACAGAAAGTTCTGGGAGCCAACCAGGATGTTGTTGCAGTGTTGGAGGATGATCCTCTGACTGGCCTCTCCTCCCTTAGACACAGCCAATCATGCCTGTGTGACGACCATCCCGGCTGGAACGCACCAATGTCTTTTTGCCTGCTCTAAATAGACCTTAAAAACAGAGAACCCCAATGAATGTGGAAGCAAATAAACTGAGGACCACATCAGCAGGAGCTCCATTCAGAGCTACTGTTTGACTTGGCCTTCTGAAGAAGGCATGATTTACAATGGATCAACATGGCCATCCGGCCTGAAATGCAGCTCGGCCTCCGCTCTGTGCCATCTGGGATCACATGGGCATGCAATACCTCTTTAATGAGTGGTGCAAGTTCACTGCTCCCAATCCCACAAACAAACACAGACACACAGACACACACACATCCTGTTTTCTCAGCGGAGTGACAACATTCATTTGCATATGTGTGGCTATAAATGTATGCACACTGCCCATATGTTGACAAAGGAATTAAGAAAAAGCTAAGAATTAACAGAAAATTGCTTCAGCCTGACTCCAACCTTGGACTTATACATAGGAATGGTCTGCTAATCAAAGAATTCATTATTGGGGGGGGGTCAAAAACAAGCATGGGCTTTGATCACTCTGTTGAAGTAGTGTTACATGGCTGGCTGAGACATTGCAAGCTTGACTTTTGTATGGACTTGCCTTTAGAATTAACAGGAGAGAACAAAAACTTGAGAAAATAGAATAGCAGGGCATGTGACTTCATGTGACCTAGGGCCTTAGTGGACTCTTATGAATCCTGACAATATAGCACTGATTATCAAGGAATGATGATTTACAACACCAACTGATATTAAATAAGATTTTTTTAATGACATACAGTTACAATTTTCACTTACTCTTTTATACTGTACTCGAGCTAGCATGAAAAAGAGTCTATGCTAACTCTGATGATCCATGTTATCCCAGTATGTTTTCACAAAGAGCATCTTCTGAGAGAATCTTGGCTTCACTGTCTTCAAGTACCCCCATAAATGCTTAATGGGGTTTGGGTCAGGGGGATACACCTTAAAACTTACAAATTGCTATTCACATATCTATTCATGACAGGAGCAAGGTTACATTGATACTAGGCAGGCACACTTCCACTAGGGCAATTTAGAGCATCCGATTAACCTAACGCATGTCTTGGGAATGTAGAAGTAAACCAGAGTAGACAGAGCAAACTCACATGGCCACGGGAAGGGCATGGACACATGGAGAATCTGAGGTTGGGATCAAACCTGAAATTTCTGGAGCTGCATGGAAAATGTGTTAGTGTTAGTGCCAGCGTAATGAATTTTGAAGAGAAAAGTGCAAAATGCATGCATTTACATTTACAGCATTTAGCAGACGCCCTTATCCAGAGCGACTTACAATTAATACAATCTTACAATCCAAGCAATTGTGGGTTAAGGGTCTTGCTCAAGGACCCAACAGTGGCAGCTTGGTAGACTTGGGATTTGAACCCTGGACCTTCTGGTCCATAGTCCAGTACCTTACCCACTAGGCTACCACAGTCAGTATTGCTTTCAGATTGTTGGCCCCACTGTGGATTTTTTTATTTGTTACTAGTAAACAACTAAATTCTTACCAGTATTAATGAAATGTCTATGGGTAATTCGTTTTGTACTCGTAAACAATGTGACTGTGGAAACTGAATTCTGTATGACGATGTTAGATATTATATTAACATGTCAACCTATTTTAATGACTAGTACCAACTGTGTTGACAAAGATAATCATCATTGCCTAAACGCCTTCGCAGCTGAAACGACTTGCCATTAAATAGGCAACCCTTAGAGAGAATAATGGCAGCCATATCTATCTGCTTGGCTCTCTTTGATACATACAAAGAAAGGCAAAGTGCAAATTAGAGCAAGAAGAATGGTGTAGTGGAAACAGAGCCCCATTAGCAATCTGCTAACAAACGCGAATGTGTGATTCATGAATGTCTGACTGCGTTCGCTTTGATTTGTTCCGAGGTGCCTTTATTAAGAGGACCTTTTTGCTGCTAAGCTTCAGAGGGTGCAGTGTGTTGTTGCACTTGTGTTTTGGAGTATCCGTAGTACCAAGGATTTAGAGTGGTTTCTGGTTGGCTGGCTGGCATCTTTGATCTGCCTGGCCTTTTGACAAACATTCTCTAACTCACTAATCCACATTAATGGTTGGGTTAGATTCCATCTTTTCATCGTAACAGAGAGAGTGGGGGAAAGTGAGCAGCGGATGAGTGAGGTGAGGTGATGAGAGCAGAAGAGAGAGAAAGGGCGCGAGAGGCACATAGCGAGACAGGTAGTTGCAATGTAAAATACATGTTTTCTTTTCCATTTTGGGGTCACAGAGTCTCCTTGTCCCTGTCGGGATGTGTTGAAGGCAGCATGCTTTGGTAAACTAGCTCACAATGAGTGCTAATCAGCCATGTAATGTGCCGAAGGCAAAGGCTTTAGGACTTAGTTACACCACACACACACACACACACACACACACACACACACACACAAGATTGTCTTTCTCTCACTTTCCACTGACATAATATTCAGTAGCTAATTAATTCCTCACCTAACCTTACCTTTAACCGCAGTAACCTTAAACAAATCTTTTGATTGCCCAAAAAAAGTTTCCAAAAAAGTTGCAGTTTTTAGTAAAAAAAAAAAAGTCAGCTCTTGTCCTCATGGGCACATTTGGTATTTGCAATGATACAGAAACCGGACTCCCTTGCCCCCAAACACACACAAGTTTCTTTCTTTCATTGTGGGGACTTTCCACTACACTTGCTATACCTGTGCCTAACCCAGTTTTGTTTAAAACATACAAACAAACCAGCAAACACAATGTAAAAATGTCAGATCCTTCTATACTTTTGTGGAAATGTAGTCCTCATATGATATATAAACACACATACCCAGAGCAAAGGGGGGAGCAAGAGAGATATGGGATTAGGAATGTCATGAGTACAAGTACGAAAACAGGCCATGTAAAGACAGGATGATGCTACTGCAAGTTTGGCAAAATATGGAAAACAGGGGCACATGGTAGGGAGCAGGACTGAAAGGGAAAAACACATGGCAAGAAGCAGACAAACCTCAGTTTGGCAGTGAGTGAGTTGACAGAAAAGACTCATTTGGGGTTTATTAAGTAAAATCTAGACTTGGCACTGTGTGTGTGTGTGTGTGTGTGTGTTGTGGCTGTTATGTTCCTGTAACGAAATCTGTTAGTTTGTAGCAGTGGAGTGTGAAGCCTTGAAGCAAGCAATGGAAATCGGCTAACAAAAGACCTTCTGCCAGTCACTCAAAACATCCTGAAGCTCCCACACAACTGTGCTGATTCTGTCTGCTGCATGAATGGTGAACAGACCACACGCAGAGCCTCCATCAGAGTTTTACAACGGACTTCTGGTCTAACTTACTATGAGTACTAGGACCTACAGCTTGGTGAGACTGAAAGCAGTCATAGTTATTTTTTAGTAATTTGAAAAATATTACATACAGTAAGTCGCAGCAAGTGATCCAGTCAGCATAAATTTTTCCCAGAACACCAAATCACCAGATAAACTGAACTTCTGAACTTGCTATGCCTATTCTTAATTTTCAGTACTCCAGTATTTCTCAGCCTTACACAAGTAATTTATTGTATCCTTAAGTTGCCACTATAATCAAACTATACACCGAAATGCAACAAGACCAACCAGCTGCTGCTGGTATAACAGTAGTTCTCAACATGTTAGGACTGGTACTTGCTTGAAAATTGTACCTGCTAATCTAACCTACAATAATATGAAATAATAGGACAAAATGATTGTGGCACAGGGTATGGAGAAAAGAAAAAAATGTGTCTTACATTTACTTTGACATTTCATTTGTTAATAAACATCCATTCTTGAATTTCAGGCCTGCAGCACATTCCAAAAAAAGGTTAGTACAGGGGCTAGTAATTAGGGTATTTAGGGCTAGAAATGGGGTAAAAAATGATGATGTGATTTCAAACAGGTGATTGTAATCATGGTTTGGTACAAAATACAGTATCCACTAAAGGCTGGGTCGCTGAGGGGTCGCTCCAGTTTGTCAACAAATGTGTGAGAAAATTATTGAAATGCTCAAAAACAATGTTCCTCAAAGAAAAATGGGAAGGCATTTGCATATTTCGTCCTCTACAATGCATAATATCATTACATGATTCAGTAAAGCGTAAAGCGTCAGAGTCCTAAACTGAAGACCTGTGATATCTGATGCCATAAGCCATCTGGAATGGACCATCACACAGTGGAAACGTGTTTTGTGGTCAGACAAATCAGAATTCCAAAACTTTTTTGGGAGAAATGGGCGCAGTGTGCTCTGTACCATAGACGCAAAGGTCCGTCCAGGCTATCATCAGCGAAAAGTCCAAAAGCCAGGCTCTGTCATGGTATGGGGTTGGGTCAGGGCCCGTGGCAACGGTCAGTTACACTTCTATGATGGCAGCATTAGTGCAGAAAAGAACACTGAGATTTAATTTTACAGTAACATTAAAGAGAGCTGCCTTCGTTTCCAGGGACAAACTGGAGATCCTCTGATCATCTTTGCTCTTCAAAGACTCAGCCTTGCATAGATACTGCTGTTGTACTAAATAAACCATTGTACTGCCATAAACTGCCCCTGTGCCAACATTTTTTAAATGGATTACAGTCCTGAAATGCAGGAATTGAAGTATATTAACAAATCAAATGAAGCTGACAAGAAATGAAATAAAAGTCAAAGTAAATGTGAGAAATACTTTGTTTTTATCTACATTTTCCGTACTGTCCCCACTTTTTCTGATTTGTTTAAGTTATTTGTTGGTTACATTTCTAACTTAATTACATGTGTACTAAATCAATGAAATGTTTAAATCCTTGAAAATAGTCGGGACGGTACAGAGAAAAGAATAAAAAGTGTGTCTTACATTTACGTTGACTCTTATTTCATTGCATACAGTATGAACCAAATATATTTCATGACTTTTATTTCATTTGCTAATAAACATTCATTCCTGCATTTAAGACCTGCAGCGCAATCCAAAAAGATTAGTGTAATTTGGTGTAATTTAGGGTTAGTAGGTAAAATAGATTTTGATAATTAAAATCATGATTTGGTACAAAATTCAGTATCCACGAAGGCTGGGTCTCTGAGGAAAAAAGATGGGCAGTGGATCTCCAGTTTGTAAATTAATTAAATGTTTAAATCCACAGGCCGATTAGAATGAAAGGGAGAGGCAGCAATTATGAAAGTGAATACACATCAAAGGTAGACAGCAGTTGAAAGCAAGTACAAAGCAATCCACATACTTTTGGCACTAACTGAACGTCAGCAAATCTATTAAAGTGTGTTGTGCATTTGGCACACAACTAGTGGCTGAGTAATTAACTCCTAATGACTACCAGAACATAGTTTTGTCGCACTTTTAATCTTCTTGAACCATCAACATGCATGAACCTGGATATTTGGGAATCTTGCACCTCCAATGCTCGTACCTCCACAGGTTGGAAACCACGGTGTTATAGCATTGTGACACAATAGGAACACTGCACCTGTTTTATGTTGAGGAAACCCCTAAGCTGGACCCCTCTTGCATCAAGCCTCTTCCCAGGACTCCCCTGGCCCTCACCCCAACACACTGTTAAATGACTTCATTGAAGTCCTGTTTGCTCAAGTGCGCCAGGCCAATTATCTAGCCACATTCAGAGCTCATAATGACACCAATTATGGCTGCTGTGAGGGCTGAGGTGGCAAGGTCAGTCTCTCGTAATGTGTCTGATTGTTTGACTAAAATAGGGGCAGATAGGTGTGACTACGGCTGGACGAAAAAAAGAGACGAAATCCAAAGAGAGGCGGTCAATTTGTGTGTATGTGGGATTTACTTGGCTATTATACCAGTCTATTACCAGTGTTCCTTTCATGCCCTCTCAATCCCCTTAGCTCACCAGAGCTCATTAGCTCTCCTAGAGCTCACTCTTTACCCCCAAACTCTCTCAACGTGAGCGTATGTGCACAAAAGATTTGCCCCCTATCAAATCCCTCTCCTTGCTGCTCTAAGCTTTCATTCTCATTCTCTTTCACACGAGTTAGACTCGAGACTTCAACACAGAAATAAGATTTCATGGACGCTTAATTTCTATATAATGAATCATTCTTTAGATAACTGTGATTTGTGGCTTTTTTTTATTGTTCTACTGCGTTATACTGATGAGCTCTGCTATATTTTGTGAGGTAAATCACAAGCTTCCTATTCATATACTCAGCTCCAAAATTCTCCAGAACAAAATGAGTAAAAGCCGTTTTAATGACTAATTACCGTATTTTCCGAGCTATAAGCGCACCCTACCCCGGGTTATAAGGCACAATATCGATCGACTGCTAACGGGTCTATGTTCATACTAAAGCGCACCGGGTTATAAGGAAATGAAAACGGTTGATGAATGAAACAAAACTCTTAAGTTCCGTCAGAAGCTCAGTTTGGTCTTTACCTGGCGCAGGGCGTCTTCTTGCTTCCTCCACTTCCGTACCATTGATTCGTTAATGTTGAATTCTCTCACAGCTGCTCTATGTCCATGTTGTACTGCGTGACTGATAGCGTTGTGTTTGAAATCCGCTTCGAAAATGAATGAATGAATGCACGTTCCCTAATGCTGAAGCACATACCGTATTACTCCGCTATGCTGCGCACTACGGTGGCCGTAAGCTTCGTAACTTACCAAGTGCTAAAACATTTTGACAGATTTATGAGCGCCGTGTACCATCTACAATCGGTTCTAGGTCAGAAAGCACAACCAGAATTAATTCATACATTAGACGCACCGCATTTAAAGGCGCACTGTCGATTTTTGAGAAAGTTAACGGATTTTAAGAAGTGCGCCTTATGGTCCTACAAATACGGTATTTAAATCTAACACTGAAGGTGGTGCCCGGGTGGCACAGCAGACTAATAAGCTAACACACCACTGTGGTTACCTGGATTTGAATCCCAGTGGTGCTGTCGGGCTGGGCTGGGCATCACAGACTGGTGTTCATTGTAATGTGCCTCAGGGATGATGAGTGGATGGGGGATCATCCCTCATGCCGCAAGAGAAAAGCCTACCAAACCCTGTGATCATCCGGTTCCCTGTTTAGGGAGCATGCTCAGTGGTGCCCTGTGAATTTTGGCCATCCTGTGACCCTGGCCAGGGGTTATAACGTGGGAAAAAACACTAATATATGTGCAATCTGATGTCAACCAAGTTTTCAGGAAAATCCCATTTCAAGAAATCACATCATGGTTATAAATAGCACAGATGAGGTCATCCACAGCTCATGCTATAAATACACAGGTGATACACATTCCCTTATCCTGTCATTATCATGAGGAAGATTAGAGAATAAACAAATTAAACGAGCAAAGTATGCTGACCTTTGTAATTAAAGCTTTGGATACAGATGCTTCAATTGCCATAAACATTGTTAGGGCACCAATTAAGACGCTGCATATATGTGAAATAAGTTCCCTGTTGTACCACTTAACATACTCCAAAAAAAGCCTCCTAAATCAAGTCCACATGAATGCAAAAATACTGTAAATACTGCATCCACATCCACTCCATCTTAATTTGTTTATTACTTTCTTATTTTCATTGTTCTAGCTCATATAGCTCTATTTTTCTACCTTTTTGTTCTTACACTGCACCAAAAACAATTCCTTGTATACCCTGTACTTGGTGAATAAAACATTCATTCGTTCATATATCTACACAAAACAAATCTTCTCTTATTACTCATCTTATTAGGCTTCCTTGCAATTAAATACTAGTACCCCACCCTTCACAATCTTATCAGCCCAGAAGTCATGTACCAATAACAGCAAAGCAAAGATGAAAGTGTAAGACCTCTACACAAGTAAGTCACACTGCTACTCAGTAATTTGCACCCACTTCCAACCACAGTTTAATAGATTAATACAATCTGTGCTTTGTTAAAGAGGAGCAAGGGAGCAAATACACACATGCAGTCACACACATTAACAGCTAAGAGGCATTTACAGCTGTGTTTATGCTGGGCCGAAGCCACAGACTACTGACAAAGCACTGAAGATAGTGAAAACATGTATATAATTATCCTAGTGGATACTTTCATGAACACCTCAACCACCATGGAATGTGCAGCTGCTGGTTAGGTGCCAGTTTTCACATTACAAAAATTAAAAAGTATTATTATTATATTAATAATACTCACTACTCAGAAATGTTATGTCTTAATAACCCAGCTAGGGTTTCTACAGTTTTTACACATATACAGTGAGTTTTTGAATTAGCACTGATATGTGGGACTGTGGTTAAGGTACTGGACTCTGGACCAGAAGGTCCAGGGTTCAAATCCCACCTCTGCCAAGCTGCCACTGTTGGGTCCTTGAGCAAGGCCCTTAACCCACAGTTGCTTGGATTGTAAGATTGTACCAACTGTAAGTCGCTCTGGATAAGGGCGTCTGCTAAATGCTGTAAATGTAAATGTAATGTATATGGGGTCCAGCGTCCAGTGTTTCCAGCATCCCCAGTTCAATCCCAACCTCAGCCTCTGTCTGTGTGGAGTTTGCATGTCCTCCCCTTGTCGGCGTGGGTTTACCCCAGGTACTCCCACATTCCAAAGCCATGCATATTAGGTTACTTGGAGTTTCTAAAATGCTCTTAGTGTGTGTGCCCTACGATGGATTGTCTCCCTGTCTATGGTTGTTCCTGCCTTGCAACCTGTGCTGCCTGCTAGGCACCATCTTTCCTGCTACCTGGACCAGGATTAAACAAATAAGAAAATGAATGAATATATTGATATGTAGTTGGTGCTTATATGGGACTGTGGTAGCCTAGTGGGTAAGGTACTGGACTATGGACCAGAAGGTCCAGGGTTCAAATCCCACTTCTGCCAAGCTGCCCCTGTTGTGTCCTTGAGCAAGACCCTTAACCCACAATTGCTTGGACTGTAAGACTGTATCAATTGTAAGTCGCTCTGGATAAGGGCGTCTGCTAAATGCTGTAAATGTAAATGTATATTCGTAGTCATAGCTTGTTGTCTGCAAGAAACAGCTGTGGGTAAGAGCTGAAATTATGGCACCAATGTATATAAACATGTTTGTATGGAAACTTCTTCAATTATCCAGTGAATTCTAATCCAAACTTAATCTCAGTCAAGAGGGCCGTGCTCCCTTGATGCGTGTGAGGATATTCTGGCAATTAACAACCACAAAAAACCTGTACTTCATGTTATGCTAGTTGAGAAGAAATCATCGAACATCAGAGTAGATAATGAAAGCCAATTACAATGACAACAATTTACTGCTTCATGTTCTGCAACTGTTTCACTACCTGCATGAGCAAGTGCTTTCATACTAGTGTCATAGAGATGATCAGAGTCTAAAATAATCTACAGTAGTGATTTTAACTGCTACAATCCAGAGCAAGGTTTCAAAAGCCTATTACTGAGAGCTCATACTACAATAATAGTTCATTTTCATACAAGACAGTGCTTCAGATGCACGTTGGTCATACTGTCAATCTTTGCCAAAGGATCTATCAATAATGTGTGCGGTTGAAAAGGTGTTTTGACACGTGCAAATGGAGCCAATTAAAGTAATAGTACACACACAGATGTGAAGAGTGGAGAAAAAAACAGGTCTTTGACAGGAAAGTAGCAGGACATGTTTCAGCAATGCTAAACACTAATGTAACACAGATTGCAACATGTCTAATTACTGAGCACACACCGCTCAGCATACCACTACTCATGCACATGTTATCGTCACTGCCAAAATCCAGTCAAGTCATCATCAGGTGTCATAAAAGCTTCTGTATAATAAGCATGTAAAGCAAATTATTTCTGTCTACGTCTATATAATTGCATTGGTCATTATATTTTTGGTAGAATTGTCATTAGGAATAGATCAATATTAATTAATTCATTTTTATTAATAGTTGTATAATAATAGAGAGAGATTAATAATAATAATAATAACAACAACAACAACAACAACAACAACAACAACAACAACAACAACAACAACAACAATATTATTATTAGTATTATTATTATTAATATTATTATTTCAATTTATTTGCAAAACAGTTATATTTTGATCCACTTATTCTACTACACTATTATTATTATCTATTATTCACTATATGATATTTACTATATAATATTATCAAGTGTGCATACTGCTGAAATGTCAAATTCCAAACGTGTATTGTGGCTGTTCACAATATTAAATTATACACTAAAAAATACGCTTGTTGGTATGTCGCTCTAGCATCATTCAGCTAAGTCGCTGAAACCCAGTTCAAAGGAATTTCCCCTTTAGAGTAAATCTCAGCTCTACATTGTTTTACACAGGGATGACTGCCATGTTATTGGAAAGACAACTGAGTGAGAAGGATGATGTTTCTTAAATACTTTATCCATATTAAATACCGACACCTTTGATAACGTACAACACTAAACAAGGGGTACAAACAGTGTGTGTGTATGTACACATGTGTAAGAATTATTTACACACTCTTGTAGGGAGGCAGGTTGGCTTGTACAGGTGTGCTGTTGATGGGTTTATCTCCTGGAATCAGCTTTGGAAAAGTTTCCCAGAGCCCAGCCAATGTCTGCAGTTCCTCGTTACTCTTTAAACATTTCATTACAATAATTAATGACTTAATCAACCTCCCACTCATAGCATTCCACAACTGACAGAAAAACAAACACATAAGCAGAAGAAGAAACACCCGCGTCTGTAGCGTGTAACAGTCAAAACGTCCACTAACAACTCCCATGTCATGTTGCTTCCATCTCATTACTAACAAACAAACGACGGATATAGTACTTTGATACTAGTTCTGCTTCTCCATCCTGAGACCTGCTGAACACAACTCGTCAGACAGGCACAATTTAGAGGCTGTCAACTGTCAGTCAGGAATGGAAAGCGGATCTGAAGGTCATGAGGAGAACAGCTCTGCTGTCACACTGCAGATAGGAAAAGGGGTGGTTAAATGACTGAGTGGAATGCCAAAATCCTAAAAGCAGGCAACAGAAAGCCAGGATTCGCTCATAATCCTGTTCTTATCCCTGTCATGAACCGTCTTGTTTACAGGTTGGGGGAAAGAGTCACAGTAGCTACAGGGTGAAACGTCTGTGTGTGTCTGCAAGTGTGAAACTAAATGCAAAGACACCGAAAGTCTACATTTCACCCTGAAGACACACATTTGGGGACAGGATGCAGGTGACATGAAGAAGATGACAACGCCTGTCACCAGCATGCACCAGCAACTCTGCCTGCTACTAGACCTAAACTGAATTTGCATGAACACACACATAAACCTGTATCAATCTTAAAGGGGATAAAAAGTGAAACATAATGAGCCTTATAGGCCTCACAAGCATATACATAATGCCTTGCACATTGTGATTTCATTTCATAACGTAATATATAGTCCCAAGACGCAATTTGAATACCGTATGCTTTCAGTGCCAGCAGTAGGAGCATATTAGTACTCTCACTGACATGTAGTGTAATATTGTGACTATTGCTACTGAAAAAGTTGGGAGCATGTGTTGCATGTACCAGAAGAGTGAGAGACCAATGCAGTGGCCGCAGGAAGTGTGAATGTTGCTACACCACAGATGCATATGGATTTATAGAGGGCGTTCTGTACACTTAATGACTTAATGAAGTCACTTTTAGAGCAAACATGAGGATGTATAGTGTGATATTATTACCATACAAAATGAAGGTGCTAGACTGTAAACACGAACCCAATGGCAGGCCCCTTGATCATAATAGCCTTGAATATCACTCACAATCCATAGTAAAGTCCACCAGCGAGCAAAAAACAAGATTTATTTAGTAAAACAATGACTGTTGTTGTAACCATAAACTATATAAGGCAGATTACAAATTATGAATATAGAGACCATGTGCTATTATTATTACATGATCTTTTTCATTTTTGATTACATTCAGTCAAGTACGTACAGCAAAAGCGCACAGAACTTATGAGTCTGACCACGGTTCTGCATAAAAATGTAATGAACATGAGATGACTTGCAATCCCAACCACACTAGTGTAATTCTCACACTACTTATGAAGCACTGATGTGTTTAATATGAAGTTCCTAAATATTAAGTATCCTTTCAATGTGAAAGACTGCTACTAGTAGGGAGTGTATTCATATTTTAAACGTTTATATACTGGAAAAATGTTGCATTTCGTTCAATTAGATCTGTAAACGTATGTTTTTTGTTTACAACTTACTTCAGTTACTTGCTTGCCTCTAACAGCTGGACCTATGTAATAGCTTATGTATGAAACTATGCTGTTGTTGGGTTTTTTCCACAAACGTCCAACATTTCTGTGTGCACTTTTTGTATGTAAGACAATATGGGTGACAGCATTATTTACATCCTGAGCAAGTGAAATGCACTACACAGAGCAGGCTCTGTCAGTAACTGGTGGTTCAGATTAAAAATTAGTTCCAGAGAGTTAAGTGTTTGCAAATGAAGACCATCTGACACTGAAAGTTTCTTTCAAAGCAAACCATAAGGATTTGTTTAAACACTTAACTGGAATATGCCATGTATCTCTCGGGCTGCGGACAGAGCAGCACTCATTGACGCTCATTCTTGGACTCGTTTTACAGGGACACGATGAGAGCTCAAGTTACGCACTGGCTTCTGACTGCTCTACTAATTAATCCGGATCGTTTCTTGGAGTTTGTTGATGAGCAGGTTAGTGTATGTAAACTTTAAAAGTAGGGATAGTATCAAACGAAGATGTGGAAGCGGAGTCGCAGGAGATGGTTGGACACGCGTTCAGCGCGTAAAACCACACGTCAGGAAAGTCCGAGTAGAAGCTGTTTATGATTATAACGTTCAAGGATTAAAAGGTACTTGTTAGCGTTTTTAAAGAAGCGTTTGCTAAATGTTTATAAACGTGTCTTACTTGTTTGTAGAGTCAGAACAAGCCTCGAAGTTTACGGCTTTGCCAAAACTTTCTCCAGAGCTGAAGTTGGATTTTTGGAGCACTCAGTGCAGAAGTTCCTCGCAGAACATATGTCCAAATGTATCCAGCGTTCTTTTGGAGATCCTTTTGGAGACGCGTTTTTCAGTATTAGTGAATGAACTGGTGAGGTCGGACCTTCAGCAGGCAGTGTGAAGAGCTTCTCTGAGCTCCGGCTTCTTTTCCCTTACACTCCGCGATCACTCCACTCCAAGTACAACACAGCGCAACAGGTTAAAACCGAATGTATGATTAAAAAAATATTTAAAAAGTGGAAGAAGTTTCAGTGCGTAAATATGAAAAGTCCGCCTCGAAGTCTCGTGGTTCGAAATGCACTGGACTTTCCCGTTATTATAGCAAGCAGCCCCAATAACGCTGATGCTCTCCCAGCGAGGTACAAGCACTAAACCTCACACATATCCGAGGAACTCCCAGAATCAGCAGCAAAAGACTTTCCTCCAAAGATTTCAGATACGGGATAGCCAGAGCCCCGCGTGTGCTGCTCTATCTGAACTGAGTTAGAGATTGAATGACTTTGGATGAGTTGGAGAATAGGCCTGCCCTCCTCTCTCCGCTTCCCAGCCCAGAGCTCCAGGCCGCGTCCCAAACCGCACACTACACTACTATAGTGTATGACTAAACCCCACAGGCGGCCTACAATTCCGACATCCTATTTAGTACTGCATTTTGCGGTTTGGAACGCACCCGAAAGGCAAGGGAACCACAAAAAGCGCAGGAGCAATGCTGAGGGATTCCTATCTGACACAAGGCTGGAGAAAACTTCTCATGTGTCCCAGCCTATTAACGTGTATGACTGAGAGATGGTTTAATGATTTATAACCATGCATTCATTTTTTATATTACGAGTCTACAGTACAAAGATTTGTGAGGGTTATGGTGATGGATTTTTTTTTGCATTTGATTTTGGAAGCAGTGGTGGTTCTAGACCATTTGAAATGGAGGGCCAGGCTGGGGGCAGTGGGTATGTTAGAGGGGCCAATTACTTTCTACCTCAATGTTCTTTGTCGCAGTGTGTTCGCCAGAGTGAGGTAACTCACTCCTCACTTAGGGGGTCCACAGAGGGGCCAAGCTTTTTATCAAAGGGGTAATGGCCTCCGTTGCCCCCAAGAACCTCCGCTGTTTGGAAAACTGGGATATTCTTATACAACAGGGACTGAAAACTTCACGCACCAGGACAGAATCGGTTGAGGGGTGGAGGATGGTCAGGGTTAGAGATGAAGCGGTAAAAGGAGTGTGAATGTCCTCCCCATGTCCGTGTGGGTTTACTTTGGGTTTCCTCCCACAGTCCAAAGACATGCTAAATTGGCCCGACCTGAGTTTATATATGACTAGTTTCAGTCTAACCTGGTGTCTGAAATGGCCACTGATGCAGATAGCAACGTTAAATAAACCAAATAAACAAACAAACAAAGTTCAGCCATAAACAAGCTCAGTTTAGCTTATCTTTATTAGTAGTAGTTTTTCATTCCATTATCTTCAGATAACGCTGAATAAATCCCTTTCGGTCAACACCTGAATCATCTGGGCATGTTATTGTAAAACTTAAGCTGGCACAGACTTTGTTCAACAGGAAGACATGAACATAGGTTTCTTACTTTTTTTACGTAATTATTTTCATCATGTTTAACGTTTGTAGTGTGTTCAAACTAAGAGAGTACACTCACTGTCACCAGAGCTTATTCTAACAGCAGGAGTCAATTTAACTGACATACAAATGGACCAGTCTTAATCCATTGTTTTAGTCTGTCAAGGGCCACAAGAGCTCTTGTTTGGAACATGTTTGCTGATAACTGCTGCAAACTAATGTTTAAATAGGCAATTGTGTATTTTTAAAAATTTCTATGCAAAATTGAGGATGTAGAACTTGTTGGGCGGCACAATGCTCGATGGGTTGCACCATCGCCTCACAGCAAGAAGGTTTTGGGTTCTATCCCAGGGTGGAGCGGCCTGTGTCCTTTCTGTGTGGAGTCTGCATGTCCTCCCATGTCCGTGTGGGTTTACTCCAGGTACTCCAATTTCCTCCCACAGTCCAAAGACATGTGTGTTAGATTAATTGATTACGCCAAGTTAGCATTGACTTGAGTGTGTATAAACAGCGGGCCAAAAAAGTATTTAGTCAGCCACGTTCTCCTACTTAGAAAGATGAGAGAGGTCAACTATGAGTGACAAAATGAGAAACAAAAATCCAGGAAATCACACTGTAGGATTTTTAAATAATTTAATTATAAATTATGGTGGAAAATAAGTATTTTGCACCATAATGAAAATAAGTCACCCACAAACAAGCAAGATTTCAAAACATCACTGCTCTAGAGGAGATCTGCATGGAGGAATGGGCCAAAATACCAGCTACAGTGTGTGCCAACCTGGTGAAGACCTACAGGAAACGGTTGACCTCTGTCATTGCCAACAAAGGTTATGTTACAAAGTATTGAGTTGAACTTTTGTTTTTGACCAAATACTTATTTTCCACCATAATTTACAACTAAATTCTTTAAAAATCCTACAATGTGATTTCCTGGAATTTTTTTCCTTCTCATTTTGTCTCTCATAGTTGAAGTGTAGCTATGATGAAAATGACAGACCTCTCTCATCTTTCTAAGTAGGAGAACTTGCACCATCAGTGGCTGACTAAATACTTTTTTGCCCCACTGTATATGACTAATCTTGATGTGACCTTGTGTGCGCTGCTGAGATGGCCATTGATGCTGATAATGACTTTAAAGAAACCAAATAAACAAACAAACTTGTTCTTGGGGCAGTGCCCCCTTAGGTCTAAGCATCAACATCAACCTTCCTTGAGACTTTAGATCTCACACTTTACCCAGCACATTAAATAGCAGCTATTACTTCATTTCTTACATACCCACTGCTCTCATCCCCAGACTACTTTAGGCTACATGCCTGCCACTTAAATGGAGATGTCTGGAAATTTTAAGATATTGTTAGAACATTTACAATTCATCTTTAAAACTAAGCGCAAAACAAAAAAAACAAACCAAAAATGTTAGGCCAGCAAATGTTGTGTTTTGGATGATGTGTATACTGTGTGATGATATGTATGCTGCTCCATTAGAAATACCATACAAGTTCCGTGTTCCATACTGGTCCAAGTTGGTTTATGTTGCTTAATGCTGGTCTGGTGATGGTTTAGCTGGTGGACTCCAATGGTCTTGCTAATCTTCCTAGTAAAAAGTTGGTTTACCTGCATACCATTGTGCAAAATACAGCATCTGCTATTTTTTGCTGGGTTTTTCTTTTTACCAGATAAATCATTACCAGACCAGCACTAACCAGCATAAACCAACTTAAACCAATATGGAACATGGAACTCAAATGGTCTTGCAAACTGGCAACCTGTTTCTTCTAATTCACGTGCTGCTTTGGCGTAAGTCAATAAAATATACTGTAAAATATTCGTGATCACAGAGCTGTCTCATCATGCCACAGGTGTCAGTGGACTTTAGGCTTAAGACGTTGATATGTTTTAAAAATACTGCAATAATACATTACAATACTTTTAATAAACAAGCCATAGTCATCTGAACCAAGCTGACAAAATCAAAGACTAATAAGTTTCATAATTTTAAGCTGACATGTATCATATAATTCACATCATTTTTACTGAATCTGGGTTTAACTATGTGCACCATACAGCAACCAAACCAGTGTTCGCAAATGTTGTGGAAAGACGTTTCACCTGCAATTCAGGTTTTTTGTTCATATTTATCAGGCAATTTTTGGGCAATATGTTGCAGTATTGCAAATACAACATAGGCGCGATTCAGAACACCACTGTCACAATCCATACCTCTTATTTAGAGCTACAGATAAATGGTTTCATCTTGCATGGTACCGTATTTTTCGGACCATAAGGCGCACTTAAAATCCTTTAACTTTCTCAAAAATCGACAGTGCGCCTTTAAATGCGGTGCGTCTAATGTATGAATTAATTCTGGTTGTGCTTCCTGACCTAGAACCGATTGTAGATGGTACACGGCGCTCATAAATCTGTCAAAATGTTTTGCACGGCCTTGGTAGGTTACGAAGCTTACGGCCACCGTAGTGCGCAGCATCACAGAGTAATATGGTATGTGCTTCAGCATTAGGGTACGTGCATTCATTCATTCATTTTCGAAGCGGATTTCAAACACAACGCTATCAGTCATGCAGTACAACATGGTCATAGAGCAGCTGTGAGAGAATTCAACATTAACGAATCAATGATACGGAAGTGGAGGAAGCAAGAAGACGCCCTGCGCCAGGTAAAGACCAAACTGAGCTTCTGACGGAACTTAAGAGTTTTGTTTCATTTAATGCGCCTTATAACCCGGTGCGCTTTATGTATGAAAATAGATCCGTTAGCAGCCGATCATTGATATTGCGTCTTATAACCCGGTGCGCTTTATAGCCCGGAAAATACGGTAATTATTCTGCGCACACAATATTCAGTCTTAAAAATGTATCTCCTTAAAACTATAATGTGTTTGGTCAGAAAGAAGACAAGCAGTTACCCGTTTGCATTGGTATTCATTTGTATTTATTAATGAACTGGACAAAATGAATACATTTCTGCAAGCATAATTTATGAAAAAGTACAAATTGTACGACAGGGCACTGTATAGAAAAAACACGGTGGTTTGGGCATACAGTTGTTCAGTAACAGCACAGACTGTGCATGTATCGTTAAAAGTAATCATATATTGGAGATATAGACGTGTTATTGCCAAAAACAATCTAGGGCAAACTATAGTGGCAAACCACCAGTGGTGTGATTCCCACTAGTCATAAATTTCCCATTATTGCCAGAGATTTGCTGCATGTTTGCCATCAGAGGCAAACATAGGAAAACTCTTGACTTTTGCACAGCTAATGCTTCTCAGCGGGGAATGCTGAACACCTATTTATGTCTTATTTGAAATGCATCCCAGAGACAAGTTGGGGTAGCAACAATTTCAAGAAGCTCCTTCAATCAAAATGTCTGCTTCAAATTAGAGAAGCTGTAAAACCGCAGGCAGATTTAGACTGGATCTGTGCTAAAAACTTATTGGGAAGAAAGAATCAATACTTTTCTTTGCAAAATGTGGGTAATAAAAAGACCAGGGTTAGAGTTTGTGGTTAGGGTTAAGCCGTAGACGGCTCCTCTCTCTTCTCCTCAGCCAGTTACAGCTGGGGAACAATCACACATTGCTGAAGCAGTCTCAACAAAGCATGAGAATGAGACTAGGGAAACTTAGATTTACATGTGGCCGGAATTGTCATTTGGGCAGTAACTGCAATGCTAAGCAAAGTTTTTCTGCAGCTGCAATGGCCAGAGGGCATGTGGAGTTAGCAAATGTCACAAATGTACTGAGAAATATGATTGTTCTCTCTGTCGCCTATGCCTTCTCTGCCCCACACGGAGGGCCGAAGACAAAACAACCTCCATTTCAATCAAAACAGAGATGACATCAGGGCACATGCATGCTGATATGAGGCCCATTTCACACACTGAAAGAGATCATTGGGGCAGGGCTTATTGGAGAGGTAAAACTAGAAAATGATATCAGCCTGCAGCTTAAAGACATCAGCGCATCTATGAATTAATAAAGCATTTGATACAAATTGGAAAATTAATCAAACCTGTGAAAGTTCTGCCTCTAGCTATGGGTTATTGGCAAGGATGGAGGGGCTGAATACTTAATTAGGCTAACACGCTTACCAACAACTTTTAGGAACTGTTATGCCATGCTATATTCAAGGCAATATCCATCCATGGTGTGATGTGGTCAGAAACTGACACAGATAAAGGCCCAGAGGACAAAAAGCTAAACCAAACCAACGCAAGCTATAGTTAAGAATGTGACAAATAATTGTACACGGTGTTAAAAAAGCCTGTAATGCTGCAGCACCTGATGCACTCCCACCAACACAATGTATACTATCATGTCATTACCATGTCTGGTGCCTCTGCTATGCCGAGAATGGCTTTTACTGATGGACAACAGATAGTAACAGGCATTTCAAGTCAAGTCAAGTCAGATTTATTAATATAGCGCTTTTTACAATGGAGCATTGTCTCAAAGCAACTTTACAAGTTTAGATTATCTCCTAATAACTACGTCCAATCCCAAATTGAGCAAGCCTAGGGCGACAGTGGCAAGGAAAAACTCCCTAGTTCTAGGAAGAAACCTTGGGAGGTCCAAGACTCAAAAAGGCATTTGTGTGTAAATATAGATTACACGCAGCTAATAATCTGGAAATGGAGTGTATGTCATGGCAAGCGTGGGACTGTGGTAGCATAGCGAGTAAGGTACTGGACTATGGACGAGAAGGTCCAGGGTTCAATTCCCACCTCTGCCAAGCTGCTACTGTTGGCTCCTTGAGCAAGGCCCTTAACCCACAATTGCTTGGATTGTAAGATTGTATGAATTGTAAGTCGCTCTGGATAAGGGCGTCTGCTAAATGCTGTAAATGTAAAATGTAAATGTAAATGCAAGCGGACGTCTTCCACGGTCCAGCTGAGGTGTTCTCAGAATGGACATTTTGTTTTGGCAATTAAGAACAGCAAGCAGTGAGATTAGAATTACATAATATTTTGCACAAGGCTGTTTTTGCAACACACAAACGTGATTGTGGGATAATCATGCATGATGTAATGCTCATACTTATTCTAAAGCCAGGGTTGAGTGCTGGCTAGACCAAGGTGTGAAAAATAAATGCCAATTGCTATTTCAGTAACACAGTGGTTCTCAAAGTGGAGGACGTGCCAGTTTCGGGGTGGTGTGGAGCTATTGTAGGGAGGCACAGCAAGCCAAATGAATGAGGCGTGTTTAAGATATATAATGCATGTCACTTGTAATAATTCCACTCTGAAGGCTATTTTGTTTTGCATAGGTATTGCAGTTTTGTATGAATTCCAATGTTTAAAATACATTCCAGTGGAGTTTGGAAGAAAAAGATGTGTACCTGTGTCGGAGTGAGAGCTCAGAAATATTCTTATCTACAAAAGGGGGCACTACAGAAAACATTTGAGAACCAATGCAGTAACAATTTGGAAAGTGCTCAACCTTTGCAACAGGTTGTTGGCATTTTAGACTACAGAGCTTTAAACAGCCACATGAGAACTGCAGTACCCACAGCTGCATATATATCTGATGTACTTGTCCCATTGAAACTGGAGGTCAAATACCTGACTCTGATGGGTTTGCAAAATCCCTTCTGGTGTGTCTCTGAAAATACAATACATCTCAGGCAAACGTACATATTCAGTAGTAATTTCAGCTATGGAACCATCTTATGATGCCTGCACAAGACCCTTGCATGTATTGGGCCATCTAACACTTCACACATATGACTGGATTCACATTCTTTCACCCAACGTCTGATGAAAAGGGGGGAGGATGGCACGTCACATTCTTGTTTAGACAAATGTATTCTTGACCAGATAGAGACGTTTACATTGTTTGCAATCTCAGCTTCTGTTTAATCCACAAGTAAGTAAGTTTACATGTATAATCAGACCATAGTCAGATTTCTGCAGTTATCTGATTAATCATTTGGTCATGTAAACAGCATAACCCAATATCTTAGATCAGATTAGGGCCTAGAAATCAGATTACGAAATCCAATAAAGACTGATGGATTTTACCTCAGTAATTGGATTTCTCAATGCATGTATACTCCGATTTCAGTCAGTCTCCTGAGTCTGCGCATGCACGCAAATGTAACCGGATAGAATGTAGAACTGTGCTGGAAGAGGCTAGCAGAATCAAACACAGTTGCAAGATTCACTTATTCTAAGCAAAGTTCGGCTTATTTTTCTATAAAGTCACTTACAAATATTGGTAGTTTTGGGTTGCAGATTGTTAGGGCTTGTTTCTAAAGTATAGGTGCTTATTTGGGCTTGCTCTCTCGTCCTCTTTCCCTCTCCAATATTCCTGTAAGTTGGTTTTCTCCAGCCTTTAAAATTAAAAGGAAAATATACATATATATTTTTGGAGCCAATTTGCTTCTTTTGGGCATGCTTCCATGGACCTGGTTGCTAGTTTCTCTCACAGGATCTGGCAACCCGGTAATTAAATTCATCCTGTGAAATGGCTACAAAATAGGACTTTGAGAGACTCTGAAACATAGTAAATGCACAAGGAAATTAAGTATTTGAATCATTTTCATCTTCTAGATGATAAGAAACGTCAAAACAGAGACATTTTTAAGGAGCTCTCTGATAACATAGTTTCGTCTGTATGTGCTATTTTACCCATTTCAGTTGTAACGACTTGTTGTAATGACTGTAATGACTTTCACATCACATTTAATTAAAATGAAATTACTTGTGTATAAATCATTTTACAAACAGTCTCAAAGCAGCTTCACAAAAGCTGAGTCTAGACTCCAAATGAGCAAGCCAGAGGTGACAGTGGAAAGGTAAAACTACCTGACACCAATTAGGACAAAACATTGAGGGAGGAACCCAACTCAGATGCTGAAATCACGTTGAATCCTCATCTGGGTGATATGGACAACCAGACGGATCCTAACCTAACCCTAACCCTAGACAGAAAGCAGGCTTTATTTTGTTTGTTTATTTAGTTATTTTATGTAGCTTTCAGCATCAAATCTATTTAACAACAGACACAAGGTTATATCTAAACTAGTCACACACCCAGATCGGCCCAGTTTGACGCAATCAATGAATGTAATGCATGTCTTTAGACTACTATGCAAAATTTTCCCTAGTGTGTGTATGATTGTGTGAGTGTATGTGCCCTACGATGGATTGGCGCCCTGCCTAGGGTTGTTCTTGTCTTGCACTTTGTGATGCCGGCTAGGCACCAGCTCTCCCGTGACCCTGACCTGGATTAAGTGGATAACAAAGTGAATGTATAAATGAATGCATGTCTTTGGACTGTAGGAGGAAACTGGAGCACCCAGAGCAAGCCCACACAGACACTAGGAGGACATGCAAACTCCACACAGGCTGAGTCTGAGGTCTGGATTGAACCGGGGATGCTGGAGCTATGAGGCAACCGCGTGAACCGCTGTGCCACCATGCTGCCAAATAGTCAGCAGGTAATAATCACTGAGGAGAGTGGGGTGTCTAGTCCAATTACTAAACCCGGATCAGATGGTCCAAGCGAGGGGATGACAGCAGGAGAAAAATGTTCGCTGGCATCAGGTCAGGCCGCAGTAGGACATCTGCACCTTGGCAAAGTTAACAAAATGGTAGGTTTGGTGAGCGAGAACCACCTTAAGTCAGATGTAAGAGATGATGAAATGCAAGTATGGCGGCACTAGCTACGACAGCATAAACCAAAGGGAGAGCCAGAACGGGATACAGATATGATGCAACTGGAACTGGAACTGGAACTGGACAATGAATTCTCACTGTTACAAACCCAGGTAGTTTTGTGAGTGAGTTGAGGAACCAAAATCCCAGATAATGAAATTCTCTATGGACACCCAATCGCTGCAACTTTATCGAAAAGACAATCTAATAACTAAACACTTGAATTAATATTTAAGTCTTGAGCCTAGTTTTAGAGACTTTGTCTGATTCCCAATGTGTACTGGACGTTCACTATGGTGCTACAGGGTGACGCCATTTAGAGTTTTTTATGTTAATATCAGGGGCGTCACCAGACCCACTTTACTGGGACCCCAGTACAATGTTGTTGTGCCCTACTAAAGGCAGTAAGAAGTCCATTTTATCTTGGATTGCTTTGCGGAACTACAGGACACGCCACGCAAATTCACTACAGGCACTACATAATGGGTTAGGTAATGCTAGCTCATAGATAAATATTTTGGGTTTGTTTGTTTGTTTGGTCTTAGTTAACATTGCTATCAGCATCAGTGGCCATCTCAGCGACACACACAAGGTCACATCTATACACTCAAGTCAATGGTAGTTTAGTCTAATCAGTTAGCCTAACACACATCTTTGGACTGTGGGAGTAAACCCACACAGACATGGGGAGGACATGTAGACTCCAGACAGAAAGGACCCAGGGCGCTCCACCCTGGGATCGAACCCAGGACCCTCTTGATATGTGGCAGCAATTTGCATGTATATATTTTGAGCAGCCACTTCTGACTGTATAAGGTACCAAAAAAAAAAAACTATATATATATATATATATATATATATATATATATATATATATATATAAACTATATGTATATATATATATATATATATAAACTATATGTATATACACACACACATATATATATATATATATATATATATATACACACATATATACACACACACATATTAGTACTATTATATATTAGTGCTATAACAATTAGTGCTATTAATAAAAAAAATTTCTCATCCATGGCAGAGTTAACCCCACTTTAGTGTTAAATCACTCAATCTATTTAGTGTTTAAAATGGCTTTTATTATGTACAGTTGTGCATCAACGAGCACCCAAGCAAATTCTGTGTGTGTTCCAGTACGACAAGTAGCCTTGAAAGATCTCTGGTCAATATTATTATTTGATAATCAATGTGACACTTAAGTGGCAGCCAATGAAGTGGCTAAAACTGCCATATGACATGACCAAACATCGTACTTGTTGTGAGACCTCAAGCTGCTGTATTCTGGACTTGTTGAATCTTATTTAAGCACCTACTGGAATATTCAGAATGCAAGGCGTCACAGTAGTTCAACCTAAGGCAAGTAGAAACATTGAGATTTTAATTTAATTCATTTTATTTAGACCCATTTAGAATCACTTCTTTGTTGTTAGTCAGTCAGTATCCAGTGCTTGAAGTCCTGTCCACTTTCCCCACCTTATAAAATGGCTTGGCATCATCTGGCTTGGCTAATTCCTAATGCTGAAGGTCATAAACAGTGACAACTAACACCATGTTTGTGAATAACTGCCTAGTGGCCCAAAAACTGAGCCAATACCAGTCAACATTAATGATTACAGCAGGAATTAGCCATTAGAAACTGCTAAGGGCAGATGTGTCACATTGTCCAGAATGGTACACTCAGTATATACGCTCCTGAGCGACAAAACTGGGCTAAGCCCAAAACAGTAAACATTAAGCTGTTAAAGGTCTTGACAACCTATCATTAGCAAGAAACTTAGACGTGTGGGATAGCTTTCCCCTTTGACATGTTGGAGTCATGTGGGTAGATGTTTTAAAGAAAGAATCAGGGTTATTCAACTCAGAACTGATGGATTTAAACAGTTGTTAAACATTTCCCGACTAGGTTGTGAGAATATTCTCTCTAGGGTTTAAATCTGGACTCTGACCAGGCCAAAACCTGAGTCTGATGGACTTGTTCTTCACTGACATCTTTGCAGTGTGAGCAGAAGCATTGTATTATTGAGAATAATGCGTGGTCATGCCTCTTTAGAAAAGAAGTAACATAGACAAGGTCTTTCCGCAATATTCTCCTGTACTCTGAAGCCATAATTGACTTTCCACAATGAAATCGCTCACCAGTACCAGCAGCTGAAAAAGCTCCACGCACCAGGGCTTCCTCCATCGTTCAGCTAGGTAGAGATGCAGTCACTTCTCACCAGGTTTTCAAAGGCACTTCTCTGGAGCATAACCATACAAGTCACACTGTGAATCACCACTCACTGTGAGTCAACCATTCCATTTTCTACCCAAAAATTCACCCAGTCTTTGATTTTCACATGGCAAGGTCTTTGTAACAAAAGTAGACAAAAACCTGCATGAGAAAACATTTTGATAATTGTTTTTCTTTAAAAAAGTCTTTTTTTTCTGAGGCAATTTTTGGTTTGGCCCTTTTTCTTTGCTTGGAGCATACAGTAACGTGAGGTCTATAAATGAATGGTCTGGTGAACTTGGTGTGGAAGAACTGACCTCATCTCCATCCAACACTTTTGGGATAAATTGGACCACTGAGCATATGCCAGGCGTAACATTAGTGTCTGACATCACTACAGTTCATGGGACTGAATGCAAGGGAATCCCCACAGTTATGTACCAAAATCTAGTGGAAAGTCTTCCCAGAATAGTGGAGATTATTATAACAGCATGTGGATAGACTAACTCTTATGGGTTTGGAATACGATATTCAACAAACACATATGGGTTTTGATGCCCATGTCCACATCGTAGCTGGCTAACATTTTGGAGTCACCACATTTAGAGAATGTTCATCCAGAATTTTTTACTTTGAAGCAAATAAACAAACCACAGATATGACACCAAACAAATTTGGTTTAATCGTTGAACATTCTGGCTTCATGAAGTGATGCTTGGAAGTTTGTGAACCCTTTAGAAATTTCTCTTATGACCAAACATCATCAAATTTGTACACGCATCTTGAAAGTACAGTGGTGCTTGAAAGTTTGTGAACCCTTTAGAAGTTTCTATACTACTGCATAAATATGACCTAAAACATCATCAGATTTTCACACAAGTCCTAGAAGTAGATAAAGAGAACCCAGTTAATCAAATGAGACAAAATATTATACTTGGTCATTTATTTGTTGAGGGAAATGATCCAATATTACATATTAGTGAGTGGCAAAAGTATGTGAGCCTTTGCTTTCAGTATCTGGTGTGACCCTGTGCAGCAATAACTGCAGCTAAACGTTTCCTGTAACAGTCCTTGGAGGAATTTAGAACATTCTAAAGGGTTCACAAACTTAAGCACCACTGTAAATAAAGCAAACACAATGAAGTAAATGAGACATTACGTTTGGTGACATTATTGAGGAAAAATGATCCAGTGTGACATAATTGTGGATGGCAAAAGTATGTGAACCTCTATAAACCGAGAGTAGTGTCAGATGTTTTCAATCAATAGGGTTGGGTATCAAAACCCAGTTCCGATTCGGAACCGGTTACAAAATTCCAAGAACTGGGTACATGTTAAGAAAGTAGAATTTTGATTCCACTTATCGGTACTAATGATGCTTTAAAACACACGGCTGTGATTAGTGCAAAAATATGTCCCTATTAAGGAAGCCTCTATCTGCCAGGACCAGTGTGTCATGTGATCACATACGTCATCTATAAGTTTGAACTTCAATACACGTGGGGAAGTGTGTCATGTATCACATCTTTGAAACATGTTGGTGGTAGTACCATGGTTTGGACCTGTTTTGCTGCATCTAGACTTCTCATCATTGACAGAACAAGTCTGAATTTAACAGGCACATTCTAAAGGAAATGTCAGGGTATCTGTCCATGAACTGAATCAAAAAAGAGGGCCATGAATCAAAAAACAACCATAAGCACACAAGTCAGTGTATTAAAGACTGGTTAAAGAAGAAGAAGAGTAATAATTAATATTTTTATTAATATTTTGGAATGGCTAAAGTCAAAGTCAAGAGTCAAAGTGATATTAATCCAACAGAAATGAAGATAGGAAGGAATTGAGAAGTTAATGTGAGGAAACCCACCAAATTCCCAGAATTTAAGCTCTTCTACACGGAGGAACTGGCTAAAACTCCTCCAAGCAGATGCACAGGACTGATGTTTAGCTGCAGTAACTGCTGTACTGGGATCACACAGCTACTGGAAGCAAAATCCACATGCCACAGATATGTAATGTTCGATCATTTTCATCAATAAATAAGTGACCAAATTATACCATTTGTGTCTAATTTTTATATTTGGTTCACTTTCCATTCTAGAACTGTTGTGAGAATCAGATGATGTTACATTTTCGCAGACATGTTTTTGAGCAATTCCCTTTTTTTTCTCCTCAACTCAATCTGGAAAAAAGTATTCCATTAATTAAAATACAACCATGAGGTATGCTTCATGAACCTATAATGTTCAGTTATAAAAAATGTTTTGTATCAAATCTGTGATTTATTTGCTTGAGTTATTTGCTACGAAATAAAGCGGCTTGGTGATCATCCTCCAAGTGTGGTGATTACATAATTTTGCCAGGGCTAGTAAAGGCAGCTAAACACTGAGGTAAACAATGTCCTCAGTGCATGAACTATGTGTGAATAGAAATCAGCATACCCTGTCAAAATCCTCAAATTTTGTCACATTACAAAAATGTAACCAGCTGTATTTATACTTAATAACTCTCAGGTTTTTTAAATCTGATAACTTATTAAAATGTAACTATTGAAATACTGGGATTACATAAGTAATCAGCAATCATTATAAGTGTACTCGGGTATAACCCATAAACGTCTAGCTCACAGGCTAACTGTAGTGGTTTTGATTACTTTAGTATAAAACCAAATGCTCCTGGAGGATTCCGCTAGTGGATGATAATATAAAGAATTCATCATGGTTAAAAGGGGGCTTTCAAAATGGCTAGTTAGGAGAAATTTGGGCCGTCCCTCCAAACGTCAATGACCGAGCAAGGCATATATTAATTATGGAAGGTACCAAGAGGCCAGTGGTAATTATGAAGGACTTTGCAGCAGTGCTTCTTGCTTTTTTTTTTAACTGAAATCACAGTACTGTGTTTGGCAAAAATCAAACACAGCACACAACCCAAAATATAATAGACCTACTATGAAGCATGCTGATGGCAGCTTTGTGTTGTGTTTGAGGTGTGTTCCTTCAGTGGAAACTGGGCAATTGGTCAGAATTGAAAGGAAAATGAATGCTGTCAAGTTAAAAAATAAATGAATAAATAACAACATGCGGTTTAATTATAGGAAGGTGAATGCCCTTGAGTGGTCTCAATTTTAAGTCCAAAGCTCTGATCTGTATCTAACCTATAATCCGTGGATGTACTTAAAAGAGAACAGTCCAGTGCCACTCACCATGACATCAGAGTGAAGTTTGATTCTCCAAGAAAAAATGGGCAAATATACCCCAGTCGTGCACAACTGGCAGAGGCATATCCAAAGATATTTACATTTACAGCATTTAGCAGACGCCCTTATCCAGAGCGACTTACAATTGGTACAGTCTTACAATCCAAGCAATTGTGGGTTAAGGGTCTTGCTCAAGGACCCAACAGTGGCAGCTTGGCAGAGGTGGGATTTGAACCCTGGACCTTCTGGTCCATAGTCCAGTACCTTATCCGCTAGGCTACCACCGTTCAAAGAGACAGACGGCAAAATGTGTACATAAAGCCGGAAATATACATTTGAATGGGCTGTCATTTCAGGCTATAAGACAAAAAAGTGACGTTTCAATAGGCATAATACTTTCAGTGCTCATGAAGGTCCCCAAGTTGTGTGTGTGTTTGAATGCATCATGGGATTTTAGGGGGCATCAAATGGCTTCAAATGTAGGGTATTTTTTCCACTCAAACTAGACCACGTCCGTCTCGGGTTGCCAACCATCCCAGATTGGCCTGGAGTGTCTGGTCTCTTAAAATAAAAAAACATAAACATGTGGAATGATTTAAGTGATGAGACACAATTTTAGATAATTTATAGAACTGTTTATTGTCACAATGTGACCAATCATGAGTAAGCAAACTGTTAAAATTACCAAAGATGAACCCACTGTCAAGGAACTCTTTTTATAGGTTATTGCTAATTTTGTTTCATACTGTTGCCACAACAGTACTTGACTGGTACTGAATTGATTGGTCAGATGTTGCTAGGGTGGAAAGAAAAATTGCCTGCCAAGCATAAAATAAAAGCTCTAGAGATCCTTCCTTCTGGATCTCCATCTCTCCCTGTGAGTGCAGAGAGGAAAGCTACGTTCATACAGTAGTTTTTATTGCAATTGTTGTATTGAATGCATTTTCTCTTGTGGTTTTCTGTTCTGTGTTTGATATTATAAACCTAAAAAAATACACCTCTACGTTATTCAAAATGTAACATGACAGTTCCTGATTTTTTTTTAAGTTACTTGCATTACTTAGGTTTGTGAAGGAAAATATAGATTGTTCAAAAGGATTTACAACAAAGTGTGAAGTACCTGTTTTTGTCGTTTGCACACGTGACCATGCCTGAGGATGGGAGAAATGAAGCTCAGAAAAACAGAAACAACTTTTTAAATTGGAACGTGAATGTTGATTTTTCTTAAGTAAGGCATTTAAAGGACTATTGGCTGAAGTTCTAGTACTTTCGAGTTGGTACAGGCTCATATGGGTTTTAGGGACAGACAGAAGTAAAGTAATGAGTAATGGGATTACTCTTTCTATGAAGTAATCAGTAATAGTACTCCCCATTACATTTTGAAATACATAATTAGTAACTTGTAATGGATTACTTTTTTGACTAATTACCCCAGCACAGATTCCCAGACAATTACACTAATTTAAACAAATTTTTATTATTATTTAAAACTGCCTTTTAATTTTTTTTTCATTTTATGGTTTTCTCATTGGCTGGAGTAGCTCATTGCCGGAAATCTGAAGGCATAAAAACCTCATGATCACAATGCTCTTTGGTGGTCATTTGAGAATGGGGACTGTGGTAGCCTAGCGGGTAAGGTACTGGACTCTGGCCCAGAAGGTCCAGGGTTCAAATCCCACCTCTGCCGAGCTGCCACTGTTGGGTCCTTGAGCAAGACCCTTAACCCACAATTTCTTGGATTGTAAGACTGTACCAATTGTAAGTCGCTCTGGAGAAGGGCGTCTGCTAAATGCTGTAAATGTAAATGTAATGAATTCTCACTTTATTCTACAGTCCCCTTTAGCCTCTCCTGGGTTCAAGTCCTGCTTGGACTTAATTGCGTCAGAAATCAGAACATTCACAGCGATGCTTCTTTCTGATACTTATAAAGTCAGCGATCTGAAAAAAGAAAAAAAAAACTAAAAGTATTACAGCTTCAATCCTTCTATAGATGTTATTTTAGGATTTTGTTTTTTTTCTTCACTCTCCACCCTCCTTTCTCGCAATCAGTGTGTTTTTGGCTGCCATGGCTGAAACCACATCATTTCCACGCCCACACACGGTTCTCCTTATCCACTCTTGCTCTCTCTGAAAACCAGATGCAGAAATGCGCTGCTATATATACACACTTTTAACAGAGAGACCTCTACAGCACACTCCTGTTTGGTCACAGGGTTCTGTGGTGCAACACTGGATGCCAATCTCTATGTGGTTAGTATGGGTATTGAGTTCTCAGTGTGGGTACTAAAGCCAGAACTGCTTCCCCCCCCCCCCATCAGCTTTACTATGTGTGTATCTCATTCTTGATTACGTATTGAGACTAGTTTAAGCCGTTCTATGTTTTAAGGTTAATGCTGGACGCCCCGTGCTTTGCTTCTATGCAGCTTCAAAGCCAATAAGCACAAATATTAGTAATAGGATTACAAAAGTATTCTGTACATGTAAGGTCAAACCACATTATCTGACTGTAACCCATTCCAGAAAATTATTTAGATAGCAAATATAGCCAGAGCCTCATTCCAGGACTGAATTGTCCACCAGAGCTGCCGCCTTTCAATTGAATGTCCATTTCTCTACCATAAGCCGTCTCCAAAGGTGTTTTAAGAGAATTTTGGCAGTACATCCAACCGGCCTCACAACCGCAGACCATGTGTAACCACAAAAGCCCAGGTCCTCCATATCCAGCATCTTCACCTCCAAGATCGTCTAAGACCAGCCACCAGGACAGCTGCATCGGTTTGCATAACCAAAGAATTTCTACACAAACTGTCAGAAACCGTCTCAGGGAAGCTCATCTGGACGCTTGTCGTCCTCTTTGGGGTCTCCACCTGACTGCAGTTTGTCGTCGTAACCTTCAATAGCGTATGGCACGTCGGAGAGGTGTTCTCTTCACGGATGGATCCCTGTTTTCACTGAACAGGGCAGATGGCAGACTGGCAGAGTGGCTCATGGTAGGGGTGGGGTTATGGTATGAACATAATGCATTTTATTGATGGCATTTTGAATGCACAGAGATACCGTGATGAGGTCTTGAGGCCCATTGTTGTGCCATTCATCCACGACCATCACCTCATGTCGCAGCATGATGACACACCCCCATGCTGCAAGCATCTGTACACAAGTCATGGAAGCTGAAAACGTCTCAGTTCTTGTATGGCCAGCACGCTCACCAGACATGTCACCCATTGAGCATGTTTGGGATGCTCTGGAACGGCATATATGAAGGTGTGTTCCAGTTCCTGCCAATATCCAGCAACTTCACACAGCCATGGAGGAGGAGTGGACCAACCTTCCACAATCAACAACCTGATCAACTCTACGCGAAGGAGATGTGTTGCACTGCGTGAGGCAAATGGTGGTCACCCCAGATACTGACTGTGCAATAATCATGCTGTCTAATCAGCATCACTAACAGATTTAAACCAATTTGTGTACAAAGTCTTAGATCTTTGAATTCAGCTCATGACAAATGGGAGCAAAAACAAAAGTGTTGCGTTTATAATTTTGCTCAGTGTAGTACAGGGCAAAAGTCTGAGGCCATCATTCGATTTGTTGTTTTAGTAATGGTGCAATGACCCTATATAACATGTTGTTGATGACTGGACTCAAATTTCATCTGGATTTGTCAATCCATAATACAGTTACTCTTTTCCACAGATATTCATTCCAATCTTTGTTAGGATTAAAGCACATCTTCGCCTTTTCACTTTGTTCCCCTTCCAAAAGAGTTGCATCTTGTCTGCTACCCTTCCAAAAAAGACCATTCCTGACCAAGCTTCTTTGGAGGACAGAAGGGTTAACTTCATCTCCTGATGAAGCTGCCAGATGCAGCTATTGCTCAAGTATAAGGGGATATCACACTAAATACTTGTGATCGTAGTCTATAAAAGCTACGAGAATTTTAATACAATATACACATTTCTTGTATTTTCTGGTTGTATTCTAAAAGAGACAGAAATAATTATATATAGTCGTAATACCATTGCTAAAACAATGGCATATCTAGGCATATGGTGGCCTAAGACTTTTGCACAGTAATGTACATGCAGGATGAGGAAAAGTCATCATGTTGGCAAGGTAGCACAATGGAGAGATTCCCAGTTATTTCCAGTTTGATACTCAGGCTGTATGAATCTCCTACTAGAGTTTCCTCCCATATTTAAGACAGGTCACAGGTGTCTCTAAAATGTACTTGTATGAGTGTGCATGCCTCGTGATGCAATGGTATCTTCTCTAGAGTTGGTTCCCAGTTTACACCCTGCACTACCAGTTAAGCCACAGCGACCCTGAATTGGACTACATAGGTATGAAAATGAATGAATGAAAACGTGTCATAAAGTGTCCTAGGAATGTTTGACCACTGTGAGCCATGAAAACTATCAGTACACAGATTATGCAGGTGTGGAAATCAACTGGAGGGATTATTCCAAAAGATGTTCCTTCAGCTGGTGCTCGCTTTGCACAGGCCAGAGCAGGTTAGTTATTTGCGTCAAATCATGCAGCAATAACTGCAACTAAACGTTTCCTGTAACTGTTGATCAGTCCTGCACACCGGCTTGGAGGAATTTTAGCCCATTCCTCCGTACAGAACAGCTTCAGCTCTGGGATGTTGGTGGGTTTCCTCACATTAGCTGCTCACTTCAGGTCCTTTCCACAAACATTTCCATTGGATTAAGGTTCAGGACTTTGACTTGGCCATTCCAAAACATGAACTTTATTCTCTTTAACCATTCTTTGGTAGAACGGCTTGTGTGCTTAGGGTCGTTGTCTTGCTTGCATGACCCACCTTCTCTTGAGATTCAGTTCATGGAACAAATAAAATTCTGATGGTGGACTCATGAACATTAACATTAGCCAATGTGAGAGAGGCCTTCAGTCGCTTAGAAGTTACCATGGGGTCCCTTTGTGACCTCGCCACTATTGCACGCCTTGCTCTGGAGTGATCTTTGTTGTACGACCACTCCTGGGGAGGGTAACAATGGTCTTGAATTTCCTCCATTTTGTACACAATCATCCTGGACTGTGGATTGGTGGAGTCCAAACTCTTTAGAGATGGTTTTGTAACCTTTTCCAGCCTGATGAGCATCAACAACTCTTTTTCTGAGGTCCTCAGAAATCTCCTTTGTTCGTACCATGATACACTTCCACAAACATGTGTTGTGAAGAGCAGACTTTGATAGATCCCTGTTCTTTAAATAAAACAGGGTGCCCACTCACACCTGATTGTCATCCCACTGATTGGAAACACCTGACTAATTTCACCTTCAAATTAACTGCTAATCCTAGAGGTTCACATACGTTTGCCACTCACTAATATGTCATATTGGATCACTCTCCTCAATAAATAAATGACCAAGTATAATATTTGCGTCTCATTTGTTTAACTGGGTTCTCTTTATCTACTTTTAGGACTTGTGTGAAAATCTGATGGTGTTTTAGGTCATATTTATGCAAAAATATAAAAATTCTAAAGGGTTCACAAACTTTCAAGCACCACTGTATTTGGTAAGTAGAACTGAAAAAGTGGACAATTAGCGTAGAAACAAGGAGGTGTACCTACTAAAGTGATCGGTGAGTCCATGTGGTTCTATAGGGTGGTCAGGTTGAAGATGTATCACTGTGATGCCTACAGCTGTTCAGCTCTAGCTTCACTGCATCTCAACAGGAAGGTGTGGAGTGTCGACAGAAAGGGTGATAGAGATGCAGACAAGAGCAGGCGCCACTGACACAATGCAGGCCAGACTCAAACCAAAATACATGCAGTTGTATTCCCTAAAGGGAAAATGGGTTCCATGTGAGAGAGCGGCGCAATTAAGATGGGAAGACATTGCATCCTGATAACTGTGCGACGTTACGATCTGCAAGTGTGTTTGTGTTTGTTTAGATGCTGGTATGGCAACGCCACGGAACAAACAAACAAGGAAAGACGCAGAGCAAGACGGCTGATAATGAAGTGTTTATATTTACAAAAGATGAATACAATATGCCTAGTTCTCAGTTATCATTTTCTTTGTACAGAAATCTCCAGCGTTTTTACAAACGGAGAAAAGGCAGCAAGTATCTCATGAAAACAACAACACAAAATGCAGGTAACCAGATTTATGCTGACATTTACTGTTATGAAAGCGTCTTTCCTTATTAAATTTAGGTTGGACGGGGCAGGCATCCTCCAGGACTGTGTGAGCGTGCTGCCCAAAGTAGCACAGATTTGTAGAAAAGATGGACAGGTTTGCCCACAGGTGATAGAACTAGTATTGGGAAACAGATTAGAGCCGTAGTTATGCACAAAACATTAAGCCCTATTCAATGTACTTCACAATGCTTGGTCAAGCTGTGCATTCTGGCTTAGGAAGGAAAATATAGAGAACAGTCAGGCAAACGTGCTGATAGAACACAAGTCTTTGGTTTTACCTCTTTCACTGTATGACTCCCTTAGGATTTGAGTGCGAAGAAACAATCTAAACTAAATGCGGCCGGCTCGTTTGGGTCGGCTTTGGTCGCTGACGGACGGTCCGAGTCTAACAGTGGCAACTCGCAGGGCACGGATTCATTCACTCTACAGACCCGGCCAGTCTCTCAGGAGATGTTTAATGTGGTACTGTAAACGATCTCAAGCCGTTCAAGCTACGCAGATGGAAGGATCGCTTTAAAAATGGGGATTTGTCAGCGGAGTATTTGGATAAATAATGCCAATAGTGGATGAGTGAATGAGTAAACTATTTAATGGAGATCTACTTAAGGGCTCATAAAACACGAGTGTCTTCCTAAACAATCGCAGGAAATCAGCTGGCGTGGATTGTGTTTCACAGTCAAACAAATCTGACCTCAATTGAGTTGATCTGTGTAAGATGTGGCCATGCTGTTGACTAAAATGACATGTAAAACTGGGAGCGCCAGTAAAGGTTAGTGAGCGCACATGGAGCACAGTCATGGAGGGAGGCTTTCGGCCCCACAAACAAGCTTGCATTATTCTGCTAGAAAAACAACAAACACCCTAGAGTTTTCAACATCTCAATCCCGGCGTCACGTGTAGCGACGGTCTGAGAAGCAAAACCATGAGCAGGAATCAATATACATAATACATCATCAACCACGCAGTAAGGATTTCAGAATGGGTGTTGACAGCATATTAGACACACGTTAGCATTTCATTTCTTCTAAAGACCTGGTGGCCATTTTGTTCAGATGGATAGCTTCCCACCTCATAGACGCTGTGCAAAACAGTTCCATATATAAATAGGTGTGTGTGTAGGTCAGATCAGGCAGTGTTCTCAGAAGTCAAGAGAAAGCAATGGCTTCGACAGAGCTGAACGACACTCGCTAGGGTACACGCGGGACTGAAATGAAGGCTGAACTCACTGAATGTGTCCTTGTATCCTGGTGTGATACGTCATCCATAATGTGAAGATTCAACCTATCAAAGCAAACACTGTTAGATAATGGAAAACAGTGAAACATTGTGGTAACAATAACACAAAGCCTAACGTGTGAGAACACTAAAGCCTGTGCCTTATCTCCAGGACGTGCTCCTGTAATCAGTGCTCAGGGGTCCAAGACGGCATCGTCAACCCAGCTCTGGGGGCAGGAAGACCCGAACTCCTGTCTACACTACTGATCAGGTTGCCTGGTCAGGCATCTTGGACGTGGAAGGGGCAGATGCACTCCTTCCAGTGTCTCTCTGAGGATGCACATGCCAGCCCTCAGCCTCTCAGGACGGTGCTGTAGGAATGGAGACACCTGTACATCCTTAGCTTCATCTCTCCCTCCACTCTTACTATAGTTGACCACGCAGTATAACGAGCAATACCTGATTTATACTCTGTCAATATGCAAGGCACCACGAGTCTACCTAAAGTGCAACATTGTGTAACTTTACAGTGGAAAGGCAAAGAGACTCCACATCCAAAGCGACGTCATGCTCCAACACGGCGACTGATAAGAGTTCCCCGGCCTTTGTAAAGAAGTGAATGGCAGTAAGACACTCAGCACAAAGCTATTCATCCAAAGCCTGCAGGTACATTTGCGATTATTAGGTCCTGCACATACCGGGCCGTCACAGTGCGAGAAACACAAGCAGAACGTCCACTCTGACGCACGTGCGCAGGACTATCCGTCCTCGCCGTCTGATCTGTTTCTGGTTATCACGTCTGTTTTTCCCCTCTTGCGTTTCCAGTGGATTCTAAGCCGAACAGATGCAGGAGAGGGCAGCATTAAAAGCCTCGCTCCTATAGTGAGCCTCATAAATCCTTGGGATGTAAGTGCATGTGTGCGCGCATGTGTAAGCGTGAGCATGTGTGAGAGGCCTGTGTTTAGTCTAAGCTCGGATATTCAGCCCCAGCCTTGATAACCGAGTCCCATATTTCAGAAACCCAAGACGGCCAAGCCAAAACAGTGACCGTGCATGTGTGTGAAATAGACAGTAGGAACGGCTTTGTGCAGTATAACAGAAGAAGAGCGGCAACTCCGTGTTCGTCAGACAGACAGGCTGGCGTCCTCACATAAGGAAGCCCATCAAGAGTGATTACGACAATAAAGGGTAATAAAATCATTATATCGATGACAATGACACGCGAATGGGTGTTTCTTTAGTATCGAAACCCAAGTGAGGGACTTTGCTCATTAAGGCACCACACTGCATCACTAGCCATTGGCACGGAAGGGATCTCTGCCCTTTGGAATAACAAACATACTCAATAAGGGAAGAAACCACTGTACCTTATCTCTTCTGACAGAACTACACTGTCACTGGCCAAGAAAACACTGGAACAATTGCAATCAATACTCTGTGGAGAACAATGTCCAGCACAAGTTTGCCTCTCTTCTCTCTTATCGGTCTCTGTGTGGTCTATAGACTGTAATGGGAGTGGTGGGGTTGGTGGCGGGGTGTGTGTGTGTGTGTGTGTGTGTGTGTGTGTGTGTGTTAATAAGAGATAAAGAGACTTGCACAGAACGATTCCCAGGCTATATTGCACATCTGCCCTGCTTATCACACCAATGAGGTGTAGGACTTCACAGCCAGAAAGAGCAAGAGAGAAAGAAAGGAGAGAGAGAGAGAGACAGACCGAGAGAGAGACAGACCGAGAGAGAGAGAGCAAGACAGAGAGAAGAGAGAGAGAGAAAGAACGAGAGCAAGACAGACCGAGCGAGAGAAGAGAATAGAGAGACAGAGAGGAGAGAGAGAGCACAAGAGAGAGAGCGAGACAGAGAGAGCGAGAGAGAAAGACAGAGAGCATGAGAGCCAGAGAGAGACAGAGAGTGAGAGAGAGAGAGACAGAGTGAGAGAGACTGAGAGCATGAGAGCGAGAGAGAGAGAGCGAGAGAGAGAGAGCGAGAGAGAGACTGAGAACATGAGAGCGAGAGAGAAAGACAGAGAGAGAGAGCGAGAGACAGCAAGAGAGCATGAGAGTAAGACAGCGAGAGAGAGAGACAGAGAGCGAGAGAGAGACAGAGAGAGAGAGACAGAGCATGAGAGCGAGAGAGAGAGAGCGAGAGAGACTGAGAGCATGAGAGAGAGCGAGAGACGGACAGAGAGAGAGAGAGAAAGACAGAGAGCATGATAGCGAGAGAGAGAGACAGAGAGACAGAGAGTGAGAGAGAGAGACTGAGAGCATGAGAGCGAGAGAGAGAGAGAGAGAGAGACAGAGAGAGCGAGAGAGAGAGAGAGAGAGAGAGAGAGAGAGGCGTTAAGACCAGTATCATCCACAGCCGGGGAATCAACTCTGGACTTTAAAGCAACGGCCAAACTCAATAATTCATGAAGCAATATTTACGATGAGTTCAGCAAGCCGTCATGGACTCCCTTGACCTGAAGATAGAGACTCATATAGTCATAAACTGAGAGGGATTCACCTTCTGTATCTGATAAAAGGGGGTCTAAATATAAAGGTGGGAGAGAGAGAGAGAACAAAGGCCCATTTCCACTGCACAATGACTACACGTTTTGGTACCTAGAAACTTGAACTGAGTGTTTTTCTGTGGTTTCTATTGAGAGATGGACTGGATTCAGGATTTATTTGTTCATTTAACGTCACCTCATCAATGGCTGTTCATGACAGGAGCAAGATACCATCCATACTAGTCAGACGTACTCACAATGGGGCAATCTAGAGCGACCAATTAACCTAACGCATGTAATTAGACAAGTGGGAAGAAACTAATACCCACAGTTACCCACAGAGACACAGGGAGGACGTGCAAACTCCACACTGGCACAGTTTGAGATCTAACCAGAGATGCTGCCACGGTGCCACCTGAGAGACAGACTGGTGTAGATGGAAATCCTTAGCTTAGTTGTTTAAATGGAAGTGTATCTGTTTCGTGAGATGTGACTCTTTGAGATTGCATTCTCAAACTGGCCTTAATAGTGTTGTTTTACACGGCAATGATAATGGAGTTGCATTTAAATGACGTTTTAATTATTTTTATTGCTTGTATTATCAGTATGATGTTTATTCAAGTTGTCTCTTCAAATGGTGGAAAATGAACTAGAACTACCTTGGTTTCCACTTAGGCCAGTTCTTGCTTTGAGTGTGCAGTGGAAAAATGGCCAAAGATAACCTCACTGATGGAGACATCACACACCCCTGCCTCACAACATCCAACTACCATTAATCTGTAAAGGGTGGTAACAGATGGAGTTCTTCAGTTCTCTGCTTCTAAAGCACCAACCCAGGTTACTGTACAATATCAATAGAATCCCCCTGTAACAACCTCTTTTTCTTACGTGAAAGGCTCCCTCACACTATATATCTGTAACGTATATATCTCTAATAAAGTAAACATCTCTGGTTTGCTGATAACATGATACAACTTAAACCTCAGCAACTTTAGAGCTGCCTTCAAACGACAAATGACAACGGCACTAAATGTTAAAAGTCCAGCTCAATGGTCTGTCCTGCTCTCAGTGACACAAGCTAGGTCCATATTTTGCATATTGTAACGGCTTTAAAGGGAATTCTTTGTCGAATGAATGTGTAACCATGAACTTTTTGATGATGGTGCCACCATGAAGATAGTGTCTGAACAAACCCAAACACATTTAAAATAGCTCTGAGAGCTATTATGCTTGAGGAGAAGAACCCTACCTCACCCAGAATGTCACCAGTCACAACATCAGTAACGAAAAGGACAAAAAAAATAGTGTCACTTTGTGTAACCCTGCATCTTTAAGCCCTCAGCATTCTCCCCACGTGCACAGTTATGAAGCCTGCGAGTGCCTGAGCCCAGCAAGAGCACCAGTTCAGACAGAGGAACATGTTGGGTTTAGGTTTTGCACATAGTGGACGGACTTAATGAGCTTTAATACCGCAGCTCGCTGGCTTGCCTTGGCCTCTTCCAGCAAGTGTTTATGAGTGTGTGAGTGGGCTGTAAACATCTGGGACTCAAGGACAGGAGGAGACGAGAAGGTGATGAGAGACAGGTTCAGGAGGAACGAGAGAGACACAGGTAGTGATGTAGTGATGGTGAACCCCGTGAGACCCATTCGGCAGTCCCTGTGCTTGTGTAAGCAGATGTCCTCCACTCTTTATTCTCAGCTCCTTCCTGTCCTCCATGTCTGATGTCTCAAAGCGTGTGAGGATGCACCCTGGTGTCTTTCAACTCTGAAATGTAATGGGATCCAATTAGACAGGCAGCAAACGAAGAGGAGTCTGGCTTTGGAGAGGAGCTTCTTTTATCCAGGAGAAATGGGTCAGAGTGGTGTGTTCAGCACGATTCCTCAAGCGCATTGACGACCTGCTCCAGAATGTCAGGACAGTGGTCTGCAATCTGCTGCAGGACCGAGTTGGCATACTCCTGCAGTTCGGCGCTCTCTCGTTCACACTGCTCCAGCTCTGACTCCAACTGCAGAGGAGAAAAGGAGGTCAGGTTACGTCGCTCAGGTCTTTCATTACACTGTTTAAGCTTCCACTGTATGTGGTGACTGTTCTGTTAATTACATTTACATTTAGTAGACACCTGTCCAGTAGGATCTATAACTAACTGAAGTAACTGAGACTCAAGGGCCAAACTGTGGCAGCTTGCCAGAGCAGGGAATTGAACTCATAACCTTCTGTCATTTACAGCATTTAGCAGACGCCCTTATCCAGAGCGACTTACAATTGGTACAATCCAAGCAATTGTGGGTTAAGGACCCAACAGTGGCAGCTTGGCAACCCTGGACCTTTTGGTCCATAGTCCAGTACCTTAACCGCTAGGCTACCACGGTCCCATTCTCCACTGAGGCCACCCCATCACTTATTACGTAACCTTCCATATTAAGGTCAACCAGCCGCGGCATGTTTAATAAATGGAAAATATTTAACAAATGCTACATTTTGCAAGGGCTATTCACAAATGACTTTTTAGTATTCCAGAGACGACCTGTCCAATCTTGAACACAGCAGTCCACCTGGGTAGAACTGTCGAAAAAGTATTCAAGCGCACATAAAGGCCTTGCCTAAAAAAAGAGAAAAGACTGGGAAAGAATGTCTGCATATTTAAGCGTGTGAGAGAACGCAGATGAAGTGCAAATGATGGAAGTAAGAGTTCAACAAGAGCTGAAGCAGCAGTCAGGCCACTTTTTAAAAATATTATAATGTACAGAATATAATAATTTATAACCTATTCCTACCTGCTCTCATTATGCGCACACACACATACTTGGGAGGACATTCCATTGACAAATTATTACTGTAGCTAATTAACGCTACACCTACACATAACCCTAAACTCAGTAACTTGAAGCAAATCTATGGGCACTTTTTGTTTTTAAAGTGAAAGTAGCTGTTTTTGTTTAAAAAAAAAAGGGCCAACAAAACATTTTCTAACATTGTAATGACATCTGGTCCTCACAAGAATAGGAAGACGAGGTGTATACACATACACACTTATTAAAATCCTGCTGAAGAGGACTGCACTTGTAAAGTGAGTCTTTTAAAACTATTATAAAAAAGACTACACTTGAAATTCCTTTTTAGGGTTTATTTTCCACTCATTAAAAGGAGATTTTGACTACGATGAGTATTTACCATTATACTGCATCACCAAGTAATATTACTCACAGGTCAGAATATATTCACACCTTATATCCTTTTCCAATAGATTTATAAGGTGGCTTGGACCAATAGAGGAAATTTCAAAGAAGTGGCATTCCCAGTTAAGGTAAATGCCAGGTGTTTCATGAAAATATGCTATAGTGACAGCAGGTACCCCAAATCTGTCACACAGGCATCCACACAAAGACAGAAATTCATGAGAGAAGCCCATTACCCATACAGTCGTATGAAAAAGTTTGGGCACCCCTGATAATTTTCATGATTTTTCTTTATAAATCATTGGTTGTCCAGCTCAGCAATTTCAGGTAAATATATCATATAGCAGATGAACACCGTGATATTTGAGAAGTGAAATTAAGTTTATAGGTTTTACAGAAAGTGTGCAGTAATTATTCAAACAAAATTAGGCAGGTTGCATTAAACTGCAAACCTGGCATTTGAATACATAGCACTAATTATTGGAACACAAAATTTGTTTTGTAAGCTCATTGACCCTTGATTTCTACTACCACAAGAAGGTGAATCCAACTATGAGAAAAGGGTAAGGTGGCCAATTGGAAAGTTTTCTCCTCTTGCATCTTCTCTGAAGAGGGGGCAACATGGGAGCCTCAAACAACCTTCAAACTGGCCTCTGAAAAAAAAGGTTGTTAACATCATGGTTCAGGGAAAGGGGAAAGCTCTATCAGAGATTTCAGCTGTCAGTTTCCACTGTGAGGAAACATAGGAGGCAATGGAGGGACCACAGGCACAGAGTTCTAGTTTAAGGAACTCCCGAATGGCCAGCAGACCAAGAAAAATCTCGATAGGCAGAGGCGAAGGATGGTGAGAACAGCATAGTCAAGCCACAGACCACCTCCAAAGACTAACACAACCTCATCTTGCGTGCACAGCAGATGGTTGTCACTTTCATCGTTCAACTATGACAAGCGCACTGTGCACAAGGAGAGGCTGTATGGGAGGAGTAATGCAGAAGAAGGCCTTTTGCAGACACGCCCAAAACAGAGTTCACTTGAGCGTGTTGCTACAGCACACTTTGGACAATCAAGCTTCATTTTGGAATAAAGTGGCTGTGTACTGATGAAACTAAAATGAGGTATTGGACAAAAATAAAAAGGTAGCGGAAAAGAAAAAAAAAAGAACACAGCATCCCAAGACAAACACTTGCTACCCACAGTAAAATTTGGTGGTGGTTCCATCATGCTGTGGGACTGTGTGGCCAGTGCAGGTACTAGGAATCTTGTTAAAGTTGAGGGTCGCATGGATTGTAGTTAATATCTCCAGATTCTTGAGAACAATGTTCTAGAATCAGTGACAAAGTTGCTCCGAGGCCAACGGCCCCAAACCCTGCTCAAAATCTACTAAGGCATTCATGCAGAGGAACCAGTACAACGTTCTGGAATGGCCATATCAGTCCCCCAGACATGAATATTACTGAAAATGTGGGCTGTCCATGCTCGGAAACCATCAAACATGACTGAACTGGAGATGTTTCTAAAGAAGAATGGTCCAAAGCACCTTCAACCAGAATCCAGACTGAAGCTGTAGGAAGAGTTAGCAGCCTTGTCGATTTCTACCAAAAAGAGGAATTCTACTAAAATATTGAGGTCATTTCTGTTGGGGTGCCCAAAATTTATGCACCTGCCTAATTTTGTTTGAATAATTACTGCACACTTTCTGTAAATCCTATAAACTTCATTTCACTTCTCAAATATCACTGTGTTCATCTGCTATATGATATATTTAACTCAAGTTGCTGATCTGAACAACCAATGATTTATAAACTAAAATCATGAAAATTATCAGGGGTGCCCAAGCTTTTTCATACGACTGTAAACTCTAATGCTGACATAAGCCAACAGAAGTGAAACTGTATTTAATAAAACCATAAAGCAGTAAAAACAGGAATATTGAATTGCTGCAAATGTTCATGCACGCACCCAAACAATAACCTGCTAGATCTCCAGCTCACTTACCCCTTGCTCCCTCAAAAGTACCAGAGCTCTCTGGGACTCTTTGATGAGTCACAAAATGTTTATATTGCCTTTAGTATTTCTGAATATGGGTTAAATTTAACAAGGCTAATGATTAGGACATCTGTAACAACAAAGAGCGAGCACGTTTAACAAAGTAAGCTTCCCCTTTTACGTGTTTTAATGCATGACTAGACTGCACAACTATTTCATAATTAATAAAACAAAACAAAGTGGTTCAGATGGGGGTCTTGCAATGCTAATTCTCAGGCCGGTGTTTGTACAACTGCAGGAAGAACATGCCTGGCTGGCAAGGAGAATGACAAGGTTCCACTGCTGAGACGTGGAGCAAGTGCTTATGCTTCGCTCCACTTGGGCAGGCCACGGTGGGGGGAGTCCATGACGGATATGCCCAGTAAAGTATTTCCATATCGAGGCCTCTGTGCTTACACAAAACTCAGGAAAGGATTAAATCCTTAAGGAAAATGGGGCCAAGAAAAGAATTGGGCAACCACAATCCGTCCTATGAAAAGGTAAAAAAAACCAGCATTACCATTCCAAGTTCAGCATATTAAGGGATCTGTTGTTAATGATCTGTTAAGCACTGGCCAGCAAGAAACTAGAAAGAGTGTGTAATTATTCAGACTGTTCTTATAGCACTCAAGACCAAAATGATACCATCAGGTCTTGCCGGGATAAGACAGGGATTCTGGAGTGGAGCCACATCTGACATATCGGTGAAAGAGTGTATTGAGTCAGGTGAGGGTTAATGAGGCTCATCGATGTCTGATATATGGTGCCCTGTGTGAGGTGAAGCGGTGCAGTGCAGTGCAGTCAGACAGAGCATGCTCTCTATTTAAGCTCCATTAAAAGTAGACAGTGGAGAACTGAAGTGGAGCTGGGATGGGGGCTCATGGAATAGCATGGACTCCTCTACATTAGGGGATTTAACCTGCTAATATATACACAGATCAGCCTTAACATTAAATGAATGTGAAGTGAATTCCATTGACAATGTGATGCTCTGGGCAATATTTTGCTAGGAAAACTGGGGTCCTGGCATTCATTGGGATGTTACCTACCTAAACATTGTTGCAGATGAAGCACACCCTGTCATTGCAACAGTATTCCCTAATGGCAGGACAATGCACCCTGGCACACTGCACAAAATTGTTCGGGAATGGTTTGAGGAACATGACAAAGGAATCAAGGTGTTGACTTCCCCAGATCTCATGCATGGAGGCCACACTCAGAAATGACAGGATTTAAAAGATCTGCTGCCAACATCTCGGTATAGATACAACATGAAACCTTCAGTGGACTATATACAAACAACATGGGTGTCCAACATGGGTCATTCAGAACAGTTCTGGAGGGTCAGAGTTTAGAGTTAGGTGATTTCTACACTCTTGAACTAACTCACCAGGCAACCAAAGATACTGAATGTAAACACAATCCCTAGTCAAAGCAACAATTTACCGCAGTGAAACTTTATACAATACAAGAAGTGATTTGGCAGACCTAATTAATGTATTGTGTAATTGGACGATACATTAATTGGGTCCACCCAACTTCCTTCGCCAAGGGTGGAGGGCTGGTATCCAGCAGCTGGATTACGTAGTTGCGACTGTAATCATGATTTAGTACAAAAGCAACATCCACAAAAGGCTGAGTCTTTGAGGAGCAAAGAGGGGCAGAGGATCTCCAGTTTGTCAGCACATATGTGAGAAATGAATGTATGTTGTGAATGATTAATGTCAAAAGAATACTTGGAAGGGATTGAATACCGTAATTTTCAGGGTATAAAGGACCGGGTTTAAGGCGCATAAAAATGATGAAACAAAACTCTTAAGTCCGTCGGAATGCTCAGGTTTGGTCTTTACCTGGCCAAAGGGTGTCTTCTTGCTCCTCCACTTCCGTACCATTGATTCGTTAATGCTGAATTCTCTCACAGCTGCTCTATGTCCATGTTGTACTGCGTGACTGATAGCGTTGTGTTTGAACTCCGCTTCGAAAATAAATGAATGAATGCACGTACTCTAATGCTGAAGCACATACCGTATTACTCCGCGATGCTGCGCACTACGATGGCCGTAAGCTTCGTAACCTACCAAGGCCGTGCTAAAACATTTTGACAGATTTATGAGCGCCGTGTACCATCTACAATCGGTTCTAGGTCAGAAAGCACAACCAGAATTAATTCATACATTAGACGCACCGCATTTTAAGGCGCACTGTCGATTTTTGAGAAAGTTAAAGGATTTTAAGTGCGCCTTGTGGTCCGAAAAATACGGTACTCCCTCTACAGTGTGTAATATCATTAAACAATTCAAGGAATCTGGTGCAATTTCAGGCTACCAAGAATCATACAATGGACCTTTTGGCAGTACTTTAAAATTTATCAAAGTGAATAACATAAACGGGAGAGCTTAATAACAAAAATATAAAACAGATGAGAGGTCAACAAGGACATGGGCAATCGCCTGCGATGCCGCTGCTCCTTGAACACTGGAAAACATAGAATGAATGACCACATGCAAGGCTAGTCACCAAAATATTTAATACTAATTTAACACTAAAATAACTTTTTAAAAACTGATATACCTTTACGGTTGTACTTTCACTAATATATCATAGCAGTGGGTGTGTTAAAAGTTAAAGCATTTCAGTGTGACCAAAGTGTATCAAGGCACTTCACTATGTCAATTTAGCAAAACTCCTCTGAAAAAATCCAGAGCTGTAAAGATAATACAGTATCTGAAAAATTTAGATAAAGTGGAGGTATCTATTTCATTATCTGTTTCCAAACTGGTTTCATCTCTCAGCCTTGACCCAACAACACAACGGGGAGAGGATGAAAGAAAAAATGAGGAGCAAGAGACAAAGAGGAGAGCGCAGTGGATGTTTTTCTTTGTGAACATCAGACTGCTATCCTTGTGAATTCTTATCGCATGTTATCACACGTTTACTGCCATGGCCCTTTCTGTGCTGAACAGCCCCAGATAAACAGCTGCTGGACTGCCGAGAGCAGAACAAACTCAACTTTGAATTACACCAAAGGATGATCAGTTACCAAAAAGAGACGACATACACACATAAGAAATTATAAACAGAATGAATGTATACAAAAACAATACTACTGTTACATCATAACTATAACAAATCACACAAACTCGAATGTGTTACCCCGTCTTGGCACAAAACTGTTGAACAACTTACTACAGTAAAGAATCTGACACGGGATTTGGTCACACCCACTTCTACTTCAAACCTTGCTGAAAGGAATGGTTTCTTCCAGGTCTTCCTCTGCTTGCTGCTCATCAGATGTTTAACCTCTGACCACTTCATCACTCCTCTTGGTACTGACATACAGTTCTCTTTCCACCCCACTGCCCCTCAAACTACCCTCAGAGAGAGACAAGGAAAGAAAAAAAGAATAGAGAGACGGCGAAATGGATATAAATTAGGCCATGGGCTGAGTGCTCCCATGGCAGGGTGGTTAAATCAGAGGGATCAAGATGGCGTCCAAGGGCAGCCCTGTCCTTGTATGAATCCAGACTGAGTTTCCATTAATTCCAGAACAAAGTCAAAGAGAAGGACTAGGGGGGATGAGGCAAGATCTGCTAGAGCAATCAAACAAATCTACATAAAAATGACAACCGATATTCCATTAACTTTGATGCTATTAAGAGTATTTTGAAAGCAATGATCCCTAGAGTAGGAAATGGTGCCTTCCCTGAAGCAGATTAAAAAGATGGCCTCATTTTCAGGGTGTTTGACTGCATCAACTTCTTGCTCTACAACAATCTAGGATATGGTCACATCAATCATCCCTCACTCTGCGGATATCCACCCTCCCCAGGCCAGAGCTCTTTAGCGTGCTAGTTACTAGGATTGATTTTGTCATTACAGCGTGTTCTCTCCATTGAAAGCTCAAACCTCTGCCCACTCTAATCTTCCAAGTCTGGGCAAGCTCTGGTAGGGATGTTGTGTGTTCAGATGAGCACCCACTTGAATAAACAGATCTTTGCTATGTGACGCATGACAATAGTAGAGGAAGTACAGGGAATGCTATGTCACTTTGAATCTCAGCCTCTTAAATGTCATGCTTAATATTGTTATTAGTATTATTTATCTTAGAGAAAAGTAGGAAGTACACTGCATGGTGTAATGTTTGTGGACACCAGAATATCAAATCCAAAACTATTGGCATGAATTGTCTAGTTATTGATATAAAATCCTCCACTCCTCTGAAAAGGCTTTTCACTAGCTTTTGAAAAAGTGGACCTTCACTTCCATTTCACCACAATGTCCTATGAGTTTGGGCACTGATATATAGGGTGACGAGCCCTATCACAAGTGGCCATGGAAAGTCAATCCACAAATCTCCTGACAAAAAGTTCTTGTTCTGACTTTGCTTCCAAAACTGAGTGAATTTTGCAACTGAGAACAGTTACCCAGTTCGTCGTACTTGTGTGGTCTATTGCTTCACAGAATCATAGATAAGATTGCTTCTAGACCCATCTACTACACAATAACAGCACTTACAATTAACTGAAGCAGATCTAAGAGGGTAGAATTATGACAAATTGACTAGTTGTAATGCTGTCATTTATAACACTGCAGTGTTACTGAAAGCCAATGAGAGTGTGCATCTGACTTGGGTAAACTAGGTGATTCCATAAATTAGCAGACTGTATACATACTACTAATGGTTTCATTTGTCATCTCAGATTCGACAGCAGTTCAAACTGATCTCCCTGCTATATACGGTACATAATATCATGTAATCTATCTCAGCACTGCCCTTTCCATATGTGGTAATCTGTAGAATTCACATTCATAGCCTCCCACCGTCCATCTTTTGTTGTGTCTTGGACCTATAACCCCACATAAAAAAGAAAAAAGCTGGGACAGTATGGAAAACGCAAGTGAAAGTAGTAGTGTGTCTTACATCTACCGTATTTTTCGGACCATAAGGTGCACTTAAAATCCTTTAACTTTCTCAAAAATCGACAGTGCACCTTAAAATGCGGTGCGCCTAATGTATGAATTAATTCTGGTTGTGCTTTCTGACCTAGAACCGATTATAGATGGTTCACGGCGCTCATAAATCTGTCAAAATGTTTTAGCACGGCCTTGGTAGTTACGAAGCTTACGGCCACCGTAGTGCGCAGCATAGCGGAGTAATACGGTATGTGCTTCAGCATTAGGGTACGTGCGTTCATTCATTCATTTTCGAAGCGGATTTCAAACCCAACGCTATCAGTCACGCAGTACAACATGGACATAGAGCAGCTGTGAGAGAATTCAACATTAACGAATCAATGATACGGAAGTGGAGGAAGCAAGAAGACGCCCTGCGCCAGGTAAAGACCAAACTGAGCTTCCGACGGAACTTAAGAGTTTTGTTTCATTTAATGCGTCTTATAACCCGGTGCGCTTTATGGTCCAAAAAATACGGTACTTTGATTTTTATTTCATTGACGACAATGTGTACCAAATATATTTAATGCTTTGCCTGGTCAACTTCATTTAATTTGTTAATGTACATCCATTTCTGCATTTCAGGCCTGCAACATATTCCGAAAAAGAATTGTGATGGTGCATTTTAGGGCTAATAATGAGGTAAAAAAACATAAATAATGATGTGATTTCAAACAGGTTGCGTCAACAGGCGACTGTGATCATGATTTGGTAAAAAAGCAATAACCTCAAATGGCTTTGAGGGGGAAAAGTGGGCAGAGGATCTCCAGTTTGTCAACAAATGTGAGAAAATGAATGTTCCTAAAATGTTGATAGGAAGGGATTTGCATGCTTCTCTCTCTACATTGCATAATATCATTAAACAATTCAAGGAATCTGGAGAAATTTCAATGAAATACTGTCTGCAATGAAATAAAAGTCAAAGTATCAACGTAAGAAACTGCGTTTTTTTGTTGCATTTTCCATAATGTGCCAAGTTTGTTATGTTTGTTATGATATCTCTCCACTCAACCCTTTAGTCCCACCACCAACACCCCTAAGTAATCTAAATGACACTGCTCATAAACGTGGACCTAATCAAGACTGAGTGTAAGAGGCTACGTTTATCGTTCTAAACAAAACCAAACACATCTGACTAAAATGCAATCAGAATGAATTACATTCCTAATTAAACTTCTGTCTTACCCTGATCTGAGGTTGACACGTTACACACCTCTCCAGTCATAACTCTGAGGTCAACAACAATGAGGTGGAGGGACTGCGTGTTGATTTTGGGATCCAACACTAGTTTGTGTTACTGTAGCATATACACCGACCGCAATATTTCCAATTTTAAATGCTTGCTACTTTGGTAATTAATTTCAAATTGTAGCCTTTAATTTTCACTGGTAGTGGTTCGTTAAAATATCTGAACAGGTCAGAGGTGACTGGGACAGTAATGGCTCAGCAGTTAAGGTACAGGACTACTAATCAGACTGTGACTTAATTTCCTGGCTCGGTCAAGTTCCCACTGCTAGGCTCCTGAGCAAAGCCCTTACTCCTCAACTGCTCAGCTCATTTGTGATTTGCTTTAAACATGTAGGTCACAAAACGTCCTTTACATGGAGGTTCATAAAGATCCTCGCTAATCTTCTTAATGGTTTCTTTTATAAATATGATACACGCAGTGTGAGCTTTGGCACAGTGAACATGGCTGCTGACAAGCGAAGCCAATGACAGCAAAACTGGAGACAAAACTTCAGTAACAAGAAGAACTCATGAGGAGAACAAGTCAGGCTTTTTCTGTCTTTTGCTCAATCTGAAAAGCTGTCAGAAGTAAGATGAAATGTGGATGTGAAGTTCATTACACACACACACACACACACAAAGCAGATGGCCTTAGAATTGCAAGAACCTAAGACTGCATGCTCTTGTTGAAGACTGATTACAAATCCCAGGATATTTCTCATGGTTTACACTAAGCATGGAGTTCTACATGTTCCTTCTCCTTTACTGTGAACGAATGTGGTAATTTGGCTGTATGTAACAGAGCTGTACCTGGAGCTACAGTCAATGTAAAGTTATCATTTTTATTTCTGAGGTGTTTTTACATCATTTAAACTGTCATCAAACGACTTCATCCTGGCCCAGCATCAATCACCGAGTGTTCACCGATATTTTTAGCCAAATGAACCAAATTTGCTGAACTTGTAATATAATGCATAGCTTACTGTGGTCTGTGGAGCTGTTATGCCATGTTTAGTCCCATTTCCTGCCAGTTTAAATTAGCCTACGCTTACGCTGCCCAGGATTCATGGGCCTGTCAGCCAGCAGCTGGCCACAACAGGCACCCTGCACCCGACTGCTCTGGGAATAGTCACATTCCTTCTACCACAACCAGTATGACCTGTGTGCAATTCACATCAATATTATGATGGATTTTATTCAAATAACAGACAGCATATTAGTATCACATCCTAATTCAGTTTGACAGGCCAAGCATTTGGACCAGGAAAGTAGAGACCCTCTCCGTTACAAGATTTCTCTGTTTAGTTATCTGCTATATGAAAAATAAAATGGTGTTAATAAAAGAGTGCAATAATAATAATAATAAGGGTTTTTTAAAATAAAAAGAATGTTTATTTATTTAGTCAATTTATGTTTTAATACATGAAATACTGATTTATTGCCTCGAGGCATTGACAGCTTGCAGCAATTGAAAGAAAAAATAATTCCAAGTTGCATACAAAGATTATAGGATAATATCATTGCACAACAAAGATTTTGAAAGATTTTAACTCTCACATTGACTAATATGAATGTTCATGAGTTCATCATCAGAAGAACACTGAACAACAATGGTGTGCATGGCAAGGTTGCAAGGAGAAAGCCACTGCTCTACAAAAAGAACATTGCTGCTCGTCTGCAGTTTGCTAAAGATCATGTGGACGAGCCAGAAGGCTACTGGAAGGATGTTTTGTAGACGGATGAGACCAAAATAGGGTTTTTTCAGTTAAAAGAAAAGCGTTATGTTTGGAGAAAGGAAAACCCTGCATTCCAGATAAGAATAACCATTATCTCAATCTTGTGAACATGGTGGGTAGCATCAAATGGGTTTTGGTGGCCTGTTTTGCTTTGTATAAACATCTGGGCCAGACACCCAGCCGTTGTACCACAGAATGGTTTAAAAAGAATAGTTCCATGTTTGGGGAATGCCAAGTCAAAGTCCTGACCTTAATACCAATGGAAAATGCATTTGTGGGAAGGACCTGACGTGAGCAGCTAATGTGGGAAACCGCACGCAACATCCCGAGCTGAAGCTGTTTCTGTAGCGGAGGATGGGCTAGAGGTCCTCCAAGCCGGTGTGCAGGACTGATCAACAGCTACAGGAAATGTTTAGCTGCAGTTATTGCTGCACAGGGGGGTCACACCAGATACTGAAAGCAAAGGTTCACATACTTTTGCCACTCACTAATATGTAATATTGGATCATTTTCCTCAATAAATATATGACCAAGTATAATATTTTTGTCTCATTTGTTTAACTGGGTTCTCTTTATCTACTTTTAGGACTTGTGTGAAAATCTGATGATGTTTTAGCTCATATTTATGCAGAAATATAGAAAATTCTAAAGGGTTCACAAACTTTCAAGCACCACTGTAAGTGCTGTAATTACAAATGATGCATGACCTACATCATCACAAAACAATTCTTGTTTTGGCAGGAGGGTTTACACTACATGATAAAGTTATACATCACCAAGAATGACCAAGTCCCAAAATATCATTGTCCAACATAATCTCGATTTTTTTTCAGGAAGCAAAACTCCAGTGGAATAGGTTAATGACCAGAAAGTTCTGGGTTTAAATTCCACCTCTGCCAAGCTGCCATTGTTGGGTCATTGAGGCCCTTAATCCACAACTGCTTGGGATGAAAGACTATCAGTTGTCTCTGGATAAGGTCAAAAATGTAAATACAACTGTATCTACAATCCATATCTACAACTGAGATATAGATCAGATGACAGTTCATGTAATTGAATAACACAAAAGAGGATTAAAATTGTTTTTTGCAACTCTATAGCTATCTGAGCTGAATCCTGTTAACAATTTAATTTTTTTTTTTTAATTACGTAGACACTGGAAAATGTTGGACACTTAACATAGCAAACAATAACATATGGATGATGTTCAAAAGCACTAGAAGAATAAGGGACAAGTGACACTTCTGGCAATTTAAGTAAGACTGTGTGCTACTTACTTAGGTATTACCTGCCTTTGTTATAAAATGTAGCCTACCAGCACAGACACAAGCCAACAATCAGTAATAACAAAGGTCAAAGCAATCAGTTTGCACTGAAGATATGAGGTGTGACTGTTTGAAGGACATGGCTTGTGACATTTAAGCAAAAATGTCACTTTCACATAGTCTATAGTAATCATAAGAAATGCTTTTATGTTTTTGTGTGTGAAAAGTACCCTATGGATTTTTTTGGCGTGACAACAACGAATATATCAAGTAAACACTGCAATTTATACAGTTCTCTTATCACGTCTTCATCTGCCATAATCATTACTGATGTCCTTTGTTAAAGCTACTTCACAGCCATATGTTGGGAAGACTTACCCTGTCTAAACGGTACTTAAGATAACCCCCCATTTAAGTACATATAGCCTCCTACACTATCTTAGTGGAATGTAATCTAGCTTCAGATGAACACTAACCTGTCATTGCATCAGTAGTAATTGCTTACCACAGATATGGCTGTAAGTGCTGTAATTACAGATCATGTATGTCCTACATCATCACAAAATGATTCTTGTTTTGGTCACGAGGCTTTACTACATGATAAAGTTATACATGACCCAGAATGACTTTAAGTCCCAAAGTCTTATTAGATTTACTATGCACAAAACGCTTTTGTTTTGGTTTCAGTACATTTAATTCTTATTTGACAAAAACCCTTTGGGGAAGCTTATTATCTTTGGAGGCCCAGTGGGTCAGTGATTAAAGACCTATGTGTAGAATGTTCTTGTGTGACAGACGTTTAAACAAAGATGCAACACTCTGTGAATGGCTCAGACAACATAAAACAACCATCAGGAGAGAGAAAGAAAAATAGCAGGGGGGAATGGGTCATAAAAGAAGTAGTGACCACAACAGAGGAGATGGCATTCTTGCTCAATATGGTGGTCTGGCAGTGTGGATGCAATAAAAGCTTCTAACATTGTGTGCGAGTTTAAAAGAGTTTTGAGATTTTGCTGAAGAAGTCCTGTGTGTGTATTCACAGACGTGTGTACACACGGTACTGGACAAAAGTTTAAAAACACCTGAAACACCCATTTTTAATGCATTTTTATTTATTTATTTTTATTAGGAACCACACAATTCCACGGCCCGACACTAGAGGGCGGCGATGTGTGATAAACATGCTGGGACTGAGACGGTAATCCCTAGCACACACGTGACGATCAGAACAGGTGCTGATTGCGCTTGACTCGAGACACCTGCTCATGCAAGTATTTAAAGCCGTTTCAGAGCAGTGTCTCTTGTCGCACCCTCGCCTTCTACTTCGTACCGTTGGCTTCGATTAGGGAAAGATAGTATTCACTTTTCCTTTGTAGAGGAAAACATGAACAGTGGTGCTTAAAACTTTGTGAATCCTTTAAAATTTTCTATATTTCTGCATAAATATGACCTAAACCATCATCAGATTTTCACACAACTCCTTAAAGTAGATAAAAGAGAACCCAGTTAAACAAATGAGACAAAAATATTATACTTGGTAATTTATTTATTGAGGAAAATGATCCAATATTACATATTAGTGAGTGGGCAAAAGTAATGCGAAACTTCTAGGATTGAGCAGTTAATTTGAAGGTGAAATTAGAGTCAGGTGTTTTTGCAAGTTCAATAGGATGACAATCAGGTGTGAGTGGGCACCCTGTTTTATTTAAAAAGAACAGGGATCTATCAAAGTCTGCTCTTGACAACACGTTTGTGGAAGTGTATCATGGCCCAAACAAAGGAGATTTCTGGGGACCTGAGAAAAAGAGTTGTTGATGCTCATCAGACTGGAAAAGGATTACAAAACCATCTCTAAAGAGTTTGGACTCCACCAATCCACAGTCAGACAGATTGTGTACAAATGGAGGAAATTCAAGACGACATTGTTACCCTCCCCAGGAGGTGGGTCGACCAAACAAAGATCACTCCAAGAGCAAGGTGTGTAATAGTTGGTTGAGGTCACAAAGGACCCCAGGTAACTTTCCAAGCAACTGAAGGCCTCTCTCACATTGGCTAATGTTTAATGTTCATGAGTCCACCCATCAGAAGAACCAACTGATACAACAATGGATGTGGGCCTGGCGACGGTCCCCCCTTTTATTTCCTTTCCATGTTGCCAAGGAGAAAGCTAACTGCTCTCCAAAAAAGAACATTGCTGCTCGTCTGCAGTTTTTGCTTAAAGTTCACGCAGACGAGCCAGAAGGCTATTGGAAGAAAATGTTTTGTGGACAGATGAGATAAAGGAAAATCCTGCATTCCAGCATAAGAACCTTATCCCATCTGTGAAAACATGGTGGTTGGTAGGATCAATGGTTTGGGCCTGTTTTGGCTGCATCTGGACCAGGACGACTTGCCATCATTGATGGAACAAAGAATTTCTGAATGATATCAGAGAATTCTAAAGGAAAAGTTCAGGACACATCTGTCCATGAACTGAATCTCAATAGAAGGTCGGGGTGGGTCATGCAGCAAGACAATGACCCTAAGCAACACAAGCCGTTCTACTACCAAAGAATGGTTACAGAAGAATAAAGTTCATGTTTTGGAATGGCCAAGTCAAAGTCCTGACCTTAATCCAATGGAAATGTTGTGGAAGGACCTGAAGCGAACAGCTAATGTGAGGAAACCCACCAACATCCCAGAGCTGAAGCTGTTCTGTACGGAGGAATGGGCTAAACTTCCTCCAAGCCTCCAACTGATCAACAGTTACAGGAAACGTTTAGCTGCAGTTATTGCTGCACAGGGGGGTCACACCAGATACTGAAAGCAAAGGGTCACATACTTTTGCCACTCACTAATATGTAATATTGGATCATTTTCTTCAATCAATGAATGACCAAGTATAATATTTTTGTCTCATTTGTTTAACTGGGTTCTCTTTATCTACTTTCAGTGAAAATCTGATGACATATTTATGCAGAAATATAGAAAATTCTAAAGGTTTCATAAACTGTAGAGTCACAAGGCTCAAGGTGCGGTAGGGCTATAGCTTAATATTGCTAGGGTCAGATTCCAGTGCGACTGGCTCTTTGTTTATGGTACGCTTTGAACCTTCCTGCCTAGTGACATCAGCTCGGTCACCTGATGATTATGATGAACAGCCAATGATTATACTTTGTATCCGTAAGATAATCTTAGTGATCAGGTATTTATCCCTATTATTACCAACATTCTTTATTTTGAGGCTCTTGCATTTGGCCTTAAAGACACTTATTTCCGTGATCCCACCACAACTTTCTGCAAGCATTATGCACAAGTTCTAAGTTGTCACTAAGAGCACCCCGATTTTCTTACTAAAATCTAATTCCATGATTATAAGCCAATTTGAAACACCTGAATCTGCACAGACGCTAGTGACTCTGCAGAAACTAATATGCTTCAATTACACAACAAAAATAAATATTATATATAGACTACAAAAATGCATCATTTGTCCAATACCAGTTTAACAATTAAATCAAATATGAGGTTATTTTCATATCTTATATATTTGATTACATCCCTGCTTTACATGCTCCATCAACACCAGACAAAAGCCTCAGTGACCTTTCCAAAAGTTAGCCATGTCTATTAGAATGATGTCCTTTACTTGTGATGTCACTGGCAATAAAGATACAACTTTGACAGGTGGGCAAGATGTACAACCTCTAAGGGTTAGGGAAAAAAATGAAATAATGCAAGTGTGTTAATGACACTGCATCATTTAAGATTAACAGTGATGTTCACAGTCACTAAGCATTATTGAGTACTTTCTAAGAGGGATGTCTTTCAAAATCCCGAGGTTTCCTTAGGGAGGAACGAATACCAAATTGCGTGGGAATTACAACAGACCAGATCAGAAGAAGAAAAAGCTTTAAGTGTTGGTTATGTTGTGAAGAACACAGACATCTATGGTCTTACCAAACAGTAATACAGCCCTCAGTTCAGACGGATAGCTAGCAAACAGACAGAAGGGATGAATTTCAAAAAGGCCGAGGATGATATCAATCAAACAAGCCTGTGAAAGCTAGTGTCTCTTCCAATAGTACATCTGAAACTGATCCTGCTAATAGAGGACGGCTTTCAAATCCAAAAGCAGAAGCACACACTGTGTAACATGCCTCAAACTGAAGTGTGTACTAGATATGCGCATGTGCATACCATCTGCTTTTTAATAACCAAATGCTTTAGCCTTGTTTGGTATGGAGAGAAAAATGTTTTGATATATGTACACATTTTCCAGGCGCCTACATCACAGCAACTTAAGTATTCGTGATTTGGTAATTAAAAACAACTCTCAGTCTCCCCATCCAATGGGCCAAATTAGACCCGGCGAGTGTGCCTGGGGGGCAAGGCGGGAGCAGTGGTGAGTGTCTGCGCTCTAATCCCTGTGCCTTTTTTGTTCCACACTGACTTGAAAAAAGCAAAGCAGAGTTACTGATGAGTGTACAGTTTTGTTGATTCCCATTTTGACCATGTTCACTAAAATCAGCATCAGTCACTATAATGGAGAAGGTCATGTTACCCAACAAAAAGAAGAAAAAACCACCTCTTCTAATCTTCTAGTCACTATGCTGGAGGTTTCAAAAGAAGTTTCTGGTCCACAGAAGGATCCATCAATACTTGTATTATTAAACATGACACACGGATAGATTTTTTACCAGTGCTTATACATGTGATACTGCATTTTATCCATTTTCCAAGGTTTGTAGGGAGCATCACTGCTTCAGAGTCAACCATTTCACATTATGGCTCCTGCAGCTCCTGTTCCCTGTGCTGAGCATTGTAGGTTTATTTAAGTTGACTGAGGAACTGGCCATTAGTCCAAGGGACAAGATCTCAGTTACTGAAAGAGCATTAGGTCATTAGTTTACTGACAGAAAAGCAGTGGGGTTACATAGTGATCCCCACTCAGTGACTCTGCTGAGGAACTGGTTATTAAAAGTGACATTCTCAGCTCTCAACACACAAGAATCGATTCCCCTACAGGATCCACAATCACATTAAACTGTACTCCACAGGGTAAGACACCCAACATGAGAGTAAATCTTAAAGGACAGGCAGGTTTTCTAAGACTTTGACACAAACCATGTTTGAAGCAGCCAGGGGTTGGATTTTTTATGGCAGCTCTGGTCCCCTTCGAATTAGGTGTGGTGGAGAAACCTACAGTAGGTTATGGTCACTTAAATGCTGGGTGTCTACAACAGTGTTCTAAAAACAACACTGGTTTTGTAGGTAAGTGGCTTTCTTTTGAGGAAAGGCTTGGCCTTTGAAACAAGAGGCTTTGAACGTTCGCTATAGTTATGTTCCTATTCCATGACTTGATTCCTGGCAAGGAGGTGCCACAATTATGACAAAGATATAGCTGTTACTGTAAAAACTGGCTACAACGCTAACTTGCTTGAAATGCTTGTTTTGAATGTGGCTGAGCTTTCGTCTTGCAAGAAAAAAGTGGTTTACTTCTATACTTGAGTACTTTCAGTCGGACTTTTACTCAACTGGTGCCATCCACTGCTGTAAATCTAACTCAGATGGTATAACTTCAGAACAAATTAGACAATACGCATTTTCTAGCACCATAATTTGACCTCAAACATTTTCCTCATTATTAATCGAATTTGAAATGCAAGTTCCAATTCAAAAACTAGTGAGATTTCAGATTGCGTAGAAGAGCTTGGCTGGGTAGAAGCTGCATTTTTATTCACCAACAGAGGATATGATCCATACATCTATTATTCAGCAGTGGAACACAGCAGCATGAGTCTAAACAGCTTACCAACTAGCTAGACCACCTAACAAGCCACTAGCTCAAAGTGACTTAATCTCACTATTTACCTCAGACTTTATAACGTTTGCTTAATGTTTAATTAATTCCAATGTGCCTACTTAAAGAATTGCTGCTGAATATTACAGATCATTTGTGCAGTATACTAAAACCCATTCTCTTAGCCTTGGCTTAAACCTAAATCCTTTTGCTTATCTTAAATCTTAATGTGTTTGTCTTAAGTATGAACTTTTAAATACGGGTGGGTAAATACTTGATTACAAAACCACACATTGATCCTCATGTTCTTTCTAATTATGGGCTGATCTTAAACCTCTTAATCATCTTCATGTTTCTGGAAAAAATCAGGTTCTCCGAAGTTGTGCCTTTATTATTACCATAGAAACAGTGTTCACTAAACATTTAATTTGGGACCTAGGCCTCATCATAGAACTGAGACTATGTTAATTTATGATTAAGAAGAGTTCTTGAATTCAGACACATTCCCAATCAAAGTCATGCTATGATAACAATTGTTTTTTTTTCTAATAAAAAATATAACGTCAGTATGGAACTGAAATGTAAAGTGCACTTTCCAACAAAATGTAATCAGTGTCCTGGCTATCCTTGGTTTAACTGTTGAAAATGCAAGCTGGACTGGTGTACAGAGTATCGACTGGTTTTTAAAACATCATGTCAGCATTTTCACAGCAAAATACAAAAGTATATAACATATAAAAGTGTTAGTATTATGGTACACTGTTAAGGCAGATTGTGGAGATATTTTATGACAATGAGAGTCTTTACATCGTAAAGACGGTCTGGCTGAACTGGGCTTTGGTCCTCGTGATCTTGACTCGTGCATCCTTGCCTTAGACTAAGGGCAGAGCTGGGGGTTCATAGTCAAAGAGCCTTATGGTGATCAGAGACGTTGGGTTGCTGTCTTCTGCCTCCCGTGGGGTTGCCAATGTCTCAATGGATCCCTCTGGCTGTGTTTCCTACCAGTTCTCCTCTTTCTAGCTATCTGCTATAGCTAATGCTGCCGGGGTCTCAATGCTACACGTGGCATCAGTGATTGTTATACACACTGTTCTCTTTAATCAATAAGAATTACTTTTCCTGTTTTCCTCTCCGAGCTGTGTTTTCCGTAACCAGTTCCTGCCCCACACATGATGGTCATACTGATGGAGCTCCAGTCAAAGCTGCTTCCATAATCAGCTCCAGCCCACCTACTTGACCACTTAATGGCCGATGTGCTACTTCACAATTTAAATTCGACCTTTGACTCCATGACTTTAGTTTCGCTCTTAGCATTTAACATCTACGCCGCACAAGGATGTTGGGTCCCTTTTTGAGTCTTTGGTCCTCCCAAGGTTCTTCCTATAACACTCAGGAGTTTTTTCCTGGCCACTGTCGCCCTAGGCTTGCTCAATTTGGGATTGGACGTAGTTATTAGGACATAATCTAAATTTTGAGACAATGCTCCATTGTAAAAAGCGCTATATAAATAAATCTGACTTGACTTGACTTTACATGCACTTAATAATCTGATCCAAACTGGATTTCTGCAGTTATCTTATTATTCAATTGGTCATTTAAACAGCATGCTCCGACCTTGAAGTCAGATTTAAAAATCTGATAAAGAGAGCTGGAGCAATCAGATTTCTCGGTGCATGTATTCCCATACTCCGATTGAAATCACAGATTTTCTCAGTCTTCACATGCACTCACAGCTCTAGCAGACGCAGCTATTGGAATCCAACATGGTCACCAGGTCCGCTCATTCTAAGAAGCTTTTTCTCTGGGCTCGTTTACATATAGCTGGTTGCTTAATTTCCTTGTGGGATCTGGCAACTCTGGAGTTAAATGTAGCACCCACGAAACAGCTACCAAACAACCTTTGGGGAGACTCTAACACGTGATATAAACGCGATATAGTCTTCTGATGTACTTTGCTCCTCTCACTTTACTAAAGCCTATTCTTTAAACACTGTTCTGTAGCATTTTTAAGCAAGAGTTTGGTAGTTTTTGAGCATTTTTGTATAAGTAACAGGATGTAAGGATAATAAGACTGGACTATTTACTTCCTGACTGTGTTTCAGTCTCTCCATAAAAGTGTTTAGTAGCAATTTAGCAAGTGCTGAGGTTAACTCCAGGGTTGCCAGATCCCACGAGAGAATTCCACACTAGGTATATGTAAATAAGGCCAAAATAAGAGAAATCATGGCAACCATGTTTTTCACGTTCGCCATTTTCACTGTGAAAACCAACTGAAATCAGAGTAATGATATGCATGCTGTGAGAAATCTGAAAATCCAGCTCTCTATCAGATTACTTGATCTGATTTCTAGATCAGAGTATGCCGTATACATGACCACTTGAATAAACTGCAGAAATCTGACTGACCCATGATGACTATGATTATTAAGTTTTATCAGTAATTGACAAATCCAAATACCTAAACACAGCACTTAAGACGTACTCTTTTGCTCACAGACACATTTAGAGGCTACAAAAATATTTATATCATTTATATAATGACATATTACATAATTATTTATTAATGCATAATTACAAAAATATTAGTAAACAAACATTACTTCTACTTTTCAAACTGCTTGTTCTTTTTAGCATAATCTGAATTCTACAGTCAGGTAAAACAAAACTAAAAGGAATAAAGACAAAATGGATGATTGGCATCACTATCACCCACCTCCTGCAGGCTCATCTTCTGTAGCTCCTCCTCCCAGGCGTCTCTTTGGCTGCGGTGGTAAGCTGAGGGCGGAGCCAGGTCCTGCAGGATGTGGGGGTCTCTCTCATGGCAAAGGGCTGTGAGGTGGCCAATGTACAATTTCAGCTTGCTGCGGTTCTGATTGAGGTCTATGAGAGGGGGAATAATCTGCACAAAGTAAAAACAAAAGCTGTTAACATTAAGGATCGGGATCCATTTAATTCTCACTGTTCAGGTAAGCAGGTCAGGTCAGGTGGGCTTTAAACAGGTTTGGCTTAAGCTTTAAGACCATTAAAGGAAAATAAATATTAGAAATCCAGAAACAATCATTTTCAGCACAACAACAAAGCACAGTTTGACACAATATCAGTGATTTCATTTGTAATATAAAACGTTATTACAATATAAATCACATAATGTCATAATCAACATTCTTTATGAAAGACAGAGCAGAAACATTCCAAACCCAGGAACCTTATCATAAATCTTCCTTAAGCATGATCGGTTATTTCCCTTTATGGAACATTCCATGCAAGTATGGTCTTCTCAATGTCTTTAGAAACAAGATTTTAAACTGTAGCGAACTGACCGATAGTCTACATACCCACAAAACATTTACTCTTATAGACAGTGACATACCTTAGCAGACACACCAGTGGTGGCTGCTGTTTGTTTTAATAGGGGAAGCAAATATGTTCAGACACATTCACTTCATTTTACTAGCCAGCCATAACAGTACACTTCTTATATCCCTCCTAAGTTAGTTAGTTAAATCTGAAAATGAAACATGCACTCTTAGAACATATGTTCTTGGTAGTCCCTTCCTGATTATACCAACTAAGGTTTGTGTATGAAAGAGATGCCTGGCCTGAAACATTCTTCATCCATAAGATTCTTTGATCTTATACTGGAAGGTGACAGAGAAGAATGGATGAAATGATGTAGCGAGACAACTGGAGAAAAAGTGTGGCAGATATAGCTATGAATAACATGGAGCGGAGTGAACCGAGGCTTAGACTTGACCAGAAGCTGCATTTTAGGCAACTTATCCAAGCTTCAGGTTCCAATGTGCAAAGGACAAGATGGACTGAACCATTCTTGTATTAGTAATCTCATCAAGAGAAAACTGAGTTAAGCAAATGCACCCACTGAGTGAGTGCACATGCACTTAATGATCCTAGAACTGCAGAATATCAGATTGTGTCAGTAATCTGACCAGCGAGTTTACATGCAATTGAGTAATGAGATAAATTTCAGAATTTCTACTATGTAACCAGCCAATAATCTACCAGCAAAATCTCTCCATGTCGATGTTTTCTACCATCTAGAAGAATGGAATATTCAAATTCTTCATTTCCTTGAGCAGATACTGTGATTCGGAGTCTCAACAAAAGTGTTTGGTAGCCATTTTCACAGGTGATGCATTTAATTCCAGGGATGCCAGCTCTTGCGAGAAAAACGAGCAACCAGTTCTATTGAAACAAGCCAAAAAGAAGCAAAATTACAAAAACAAAAAAACCCAAAACAGGTGACCTACTATAATGTGAGAGAGACCACTTGATCAGTTTAAAAAAAAACAAAAAGAGTATATTGTTGAACAAAACCAACTTGCAGGCATAGTGAAGAGACGGGATGAGCCCAAATAGGCAACATTTTAGAAACAAACCCCAAAAACCCTGCTACCCTAAACTACCAAGAGTTTAAAATAAGTCAAAAGTCGCTTAGAATAAGCAGACCTGGCAACCGTGTTTGATTCGGCTATCCACTTCTGGGACAGTTCTACGCTATCAGGTTACGGAGAAACCGACTGAAATCAGAGTTACGGTTTACATGCACTGACAAATCTGATTACTCGGCTAAAATATAGCTCTTTCTTAATCTGATTTCTAGGCCTTAATCTGATCTAAGAAATCGGAGTATCAGTGGAATTGTTACAGCATATTACCAGACCAAATCAGAAACAGCTGGTACAGTAGGGCACATGCAAATAAACAATATGCACTATGTTTTACATTTTTTACTTTTATTTCACTGCAGACAGTATGAACTAAAGATATTTGGTATGATCACTGGTCAACTTCATTTCATTTGTTAATATACATGCATTCCTGCATTTCAGGCCTGCAACACGTTCCAAAAAAACTTAGGCTGGGGAATTTTAGGGCTAGTAATGAGGTAAAAATATCTAACTTCATCTAACTAAATGATCGAACTTCAAACAAGTGATGTTAACAGGTGACTGCAATTATGATTTGGTACAAAAGCAGTACCCATGAAAGGCTGAGACTTTGAGGAGCAAAAATGGGCAGAGGATCTCCAGTTTGTCAACAAATGAAAGAATGACTAGAAGGGATTTGCACATTTCTCCCTCTACAGAGCATAAAATCCCTAAATGAGTGGGCACCTGTGATGTCCAGTCCCTCAGACAGCACTGCATTAAGAACTCTCACTCATCAATAGCTGATATAATGGGCAAGCATTACTTTGGGAACCTTTGTCTAGTGCTTCAACATGGAGTTACATTCACAAATACCCCTTAAAAACTTATTGCGCAAAAAAGTATGTTAACGATGTCAAAAGCAGCGTTGGCTTCTTTGGACTCTGAGGCATCTAGGATGGACCATCACACAGATCAGTATTCCAGCTATTTTTTGAAAGAAATGGACGCCATGTGCTCCGGACGAAAAGGACCATCCAGACTGTTATCTACAACAAGCCCAAAAGCCAGGGGGAGGGTTGGACCTGTCCCCAATGGATAATGCGTGGAGAATTTTGAAATAAGATCTGAGACAACGACAGCCCTGTACTGCTGCACACGTTAAGAATGGGACGAAATAACATCTGAAACACTTCATTGCTTGGTATCTTCAGTGCCTAAATGTCTTTTCAGTGCTGTGAGAAAGAATGGCAACATTACAAAGTGGTCAATCCTTTACTATCCCAACTTTTTTTGGAATGTGTAGGCCTGAAATGCAGGAATGGATGTTTATTAACAAATGAAGATGAGGTCTGCAGATATGGAAAAACTGACAATATCGTTTCTTCTGTAGCACTGCAGTTTGTAACATACAGTGGGTGCAAAAAAGTATTTAGTCAGCCACTGATTGTGCAAGTTCTCCTACTTAGAAAGATGAGAGAGGTCTGTCACTTTCATCATAGGTACACTTCAACTATGAGAGACACAATGAGAAACAAAATCCAGGAAACCACATTGTAGGATTTTTAAAGAATTTAATCGTAAATCATGGTGGAAAATAAGTATTTGGTCAATAAATTTGGTTCAACTCAGTAGAGTAACATAACCTTTGTTGGCAATGACAGAGGTCAAACGTTTCCTGTAAGTCTGGTATTTTGGCCCATTCCTCCATGCAGATCTTCTCTAGAGCAGTGAAGTTTTGGGGCAACACGGACTTTCAACTCCCTCCACAAATTTTCTGTGGGGTTGAGGTCTGGAGACTGGCTAGGCCACTCCAGGACCTTGAAATCAGTGGTTGACTAAATACTTTTTTGCCCCTGTGTACATATTCTTATCACTTATGAGTCTTCTTCAGGGCTGAATCTTACTCTGTTATTGTTGGCTCACCATGGAATGTCTTTAGGGTGTCTCCTGGCTATTGACTACAAGTGTGACAGTAAGATATGAAACAGAGAGGAGTAAATAGTAAAACAGTCATGGTTAGGTGCCTTCAGTAATACCGTGCTCTTTAAACTACAAGCACTGCCTATTTGACCAGTGCACACATTGTTTATTATGAATAACAGGCACTGTGCAAGTTTAATACCATACATGTGCTGAGGGAACTATTTTTTGACAGAACCTGTAAACCCCACTCCACATGGTCAACTGTAACCAATAATGATGAAGCATTTCAGATGACAGAGTATCATTAGCATCACTGTCAGGGTTCTTTCATCCCAGGTTGACACATGGATGGTATTTGGAACCACTGGCTTAACTGGCAAACACAAAGAAAAGAGGACGAGGCATTAAAGAGGCTGTCTAATAAAAGGCTTGTAAACCACTGTGACTGATCTGCCTTCCCCAACAGGCGAGGCGGTTACCCCTCAGAAAAGAGCTGCATTTAAATATCTTTGTGTGTACCATGCTTCCTTCTTCCTGCCCTTTTGACGCTCTTTAAATACACATTTGGTCAGAACTCACAACTCGTGTTTGGCTAAAAGCTAAACTGCCTTTCGAAATGTCCAACATCTAATGGGATTCCATAACAACCATCTGGGAAGGCTGATCACACTATCTTTTTAATGTGATATAGCCTACATTTGTCTACATGTGCATGCGTAAAAGAGCAATGCTTCACGCGACCAGCTCATCTAGAGGTAAACAGTCAAAATGGGAGTCAGCAGTAACAGTCACTTCTTTAATGGTCATGTTAAAAATGTTATTGGGCCAAGGCCACTTCTTTGGTTTGCGAGCTTGGTTTCATTAAACTTCACTTTTAAGCTTTTCCTTTGACACTGGAGCCACGTCCACCTGTGGCTGCATTCGGCCATTTCAACAGGCATTTCCTCGAACACGAAGCAGTTACGATATGTGCCTTATACTTTGCTTGCACACAGACATCACCCCAAATATTCATGAGATATGTTGCTTTGCTATCAGTGAACATCTCCCTCAATGCTGTCATTTTCCCTTCCCTGTGTGAGTTTATGGCGAATGACGAGTTGGAATGACATAAATGTCGCGTGAATCTCAGTGTTCTCATTCAGGTCGCATGGCCATGTATCAGACATGTATCTGACCTAGGACCACAAACTGGCTAAGGATGGATTTGAAAACATCAGATTTGTCTCTCCACATAGCTCTGACAAAATCAGATACGTGTCACATTGAGGCAAAAAATGGGCCTAACGTAGCCCCTAACTTGGCTGAAAAACCTCTAACTAGCTCCTAGCTTCAGAAGTGATCTCAGTGCAACTCTGAGCAAGGAGAAGTTAAAAACTACAGTAAGCTGTAGGTCCTCAGTAAACAACACAGTACATGGGTTGACTATACTATTGTCATCACTCTAACAAACTGTGTTACTTTTTAGTGTTTACTTTTTTATTATTTACTTATTCTATGTATTTTATTCCTTGTTTTTTTTCATATTCTTTACATTTTGGCCATTGTTGGAATAGCTACTGGATGCCTTGAATTTCCCTCTAGGATCAATAAAGTATCGATCTATCTATCTATCTATAAAAAGTTCAAATGCACTTATGCATCTCATTCAGAATTGTTGCATAAACAACACTTTTCCAATCAAACATTCATCAAAGTAACAAAGAACAAGGTGCTGATGACATGCATAAAGAATCACCACAATGAATCATATATCACATGGTAACATCCCTTTAAAGGGTTCTTGAAAAGAGGACTCTCAATGTTTTGAAAGCACCATGTAGAGATAGAGACATCTGCCTCACCATCTTTGTGGGGTCTTCCCACTGGCATAATGATTACTGGAGCTAATAAATGCTACACATACATCTAACCCTAACCTCAGTAACCTCAAGCAAATCTTTTGACTCCTCATTTTTCAAAAGAAAGTTGCTGTTGCAAATAAACAAACAGAAAACAATTTTCCTCATGGGGACCAGCCAAACGCCTCCACAAAATAAAAAATATTAGCTCTATCTATGCTTGTGGGGACATTTGGTCTGCACAATGTACATTTACACACACACACCATTTTGGGTTTTTTTTTCTTTTCATTGCCCTTTTTTTTGGAATTTTAATTGTTACTGAACATAAAATCATTCTGGAATAAAGCTGCAACATGGGGAAACTGGTTGAAGGTTAAGCCAAGAGAAATTATGGCACTGAACACTGCAGGCGTAGTGGTGGATGAAGGTCCCAAGGTAGAGAAGACTGTACTACGCATTGAAATGGCATGTGTGCAGTTGGTGTCCACAGTATTTGATTTTGAACATGATACCTAATAATGAGCCAGTTTCACTTCAAAATAAGCTTGTTAAAATAGTAATATGAATACATTTTCATTTGACTTCTACAATCATTTAGAAACAAAGAAAAGCAGCGTATTACTAATTCATTAGTGGAGAATTCCACTGTCCTGTAACTGTTACTCAAAACAGCTAATCAACACGAATCGTCCGGTACATTGTACACTGGAACATTACCATAAGATTAGTAGTCCTCTCACTGTGCACATCTGATGACAAACACCTAGGTCCAGCTTGAGATACTGAACCCTTTCAATGTAGTGTGTTAGAAACCTAATCAAATTGCTGCTTCTCAGTACTTGGTGTCTGTCCTTCACCTGGGAGAGCTCCTCAGGGGGAATCTCACTCCTGCCTCATTATGACCCCTCTAAAAGAAGCTGTCCTCACTAGATTCTGAACCGAAATGTGTGCCTACACATACCTGGCACTGTCATATCTCAAACCTCCTCCAGTGTTCTTCAGAGAAAAGAGTAGACCCCTCAACAACAATCCAGCCTCTCTGTTCCCTTCCCCCTTCATCAATCACCCATCAGTTCATCTAGCGCTATATGATACCCACACTGAGAAGCCGCCACCTGGATCAATGCTGTCAGTCAGGCACTCCATCAGAAAGGAACCACTGGCTCCCTCCACATGGTCTCCAGTGGTCCAAACCATAGGGCATCCCACTACAGCAGCGAGTCCAACTCTGCTCAGGACACGTATGGCCGGCTCTGTAGCTCACAGGCCACCATGCCTCGCTTATCATAACCTAAGAATTATTGTACACCACTTAACTATGGCTGTAACTTTTACTGGCCTATCCACTTACTGCCACACAGTGCTATTTGTCCAAGAACGCACAAGGAAAGACATAAACGGGGGGCCAACTGCAAAGTATCAAGCCTCCAGGCCTCAATGCTGGTAGGCCCCCCATCGTAAAATGCAGTTCAAGAACAAGAGATCTCCAACACAAAAAGAGGGAAATCTCAGTTGAGAGAAAAGCAGGCGTCATACACATACGAATACACATGCCCTCTGTTTCCCTCTCCCCTCTCAGCCCCCTCAAACTCACAGCAATCTGAGGACAGAGCACAGATGTGGACTGCAGATTAAGAGCAGGTGGGTTTGTCTGGCTTCCAATGTAGTCATATCATATATTTGACTGGATCTACCTTTCTGCAGCGCCTCTATCCACAGCTCTCAATATGTAACTCTTAACCTTAGACTTCATGCACACTCATTCACATGCTTTTTATACCCAAAAAACCCCAGCAGGAGCATTAGTTTTTTTATGTGTATTATGGCTCAGTGGCTGTAGATTTTTATGAACTTTGAGCCTCGTCACCAATTTTTGCAGCCGTTTTATATGAATTCCATTATATTTACACCCGGTGGGGGGAGTTTATGACCACTGACGAGTACAGACTGGAGTTCCCTGTCACTGATTGGATTAAATAAAGTGTAGGTATTTATTTGCTCAGCAAGAGGGAAGGGAAGGTAGGCAAGTGTGTGTTGACTCTGGAGAAGTATGGAGGGAAATTTTGCACTAATTACCAAAGCTACCTTCATAGCGCCATTTAAACAGACCATGAAGTCTGCATTATATAGACTGTGTTCCATTCATTGTGCAGGTGTTTGCTTCAGTGTGTCACAACAATTAATAAAAGGGATAGTAGGAGGCCAAAATGCAGTTAAGTCACTGGAAAATCTTTGGGAAGGAGAAGTGGCAGTGCTAAGTGGCAGTGGTTGCCAGTGGAAATGTTGAAGGTTAAGGTTCAAAATGGGGTACCCATCCTGTCTGTAGTAGTACAAACTCTCACTTTACGACTTCATGCAAATGGACTTTCTTTAACAATCTAACCAGTAGCTCAGGTAGTAAGAAATATGACATTCCTAATATTTGACTTGAAATCATTGAAAGTAGGCACTTTGGTGGCACAGGGGTCTAAAGTGCTAGCCCACCTTTTCTGTTCAATCAGCCCAACTGGCTGTGCATGAGGGAGTTAATGTTGAATGGGGAATCACCCCGGTACTGCAATAGCCATCTCATGCACAGCCCTGCAATGTACATGCTTGCCTGTACCCTGTGAACTCTAGGAATAGCTTCCAGAACTCTCTGTGACACCAACATGGTTACCTGGGCTTAAAGGAAAAACAACAACAAAAAACCATCCCAGAATGAGGAAGGAATTCTCCTGTAAGTAACAATGGAAATAGGGCCCCACTATGTACAGTACTGTGAACAAGTTTTAGGTCACCATAAGATTTGTTTTGTTATTGCTATATATGTATATACAAGCTATATATAACACACACAGACTCACACAAACACCATATTGCTTTAGCATATCTTGGCCTTTGCACCCTGTTTGCTGATGCTGCTGCTACCCATAGCTGCTACCCATCCAAAAGACCATTCCTGATCAACCTTCTTTGGACTGTAGAACTTGGCAAGTTGTGCCACTTGATTGCTCAAGTGAAAGTGGAGATCATACTAAACACTTGCCATTGTAGCCTACTGATTTTTCTTGCCTTTTTTTTATACTGCATACACATTTCCTGTGACACTGAAACAATTATCGATGGTCATCACACCATTCCTATGACAATGGTATATAATCTAATGGTGGCCTAAGACTTTTGAACAGTACTGCACATACATTTGCTCTTTGAACCATTTTCGAACTTGGAACACGGAACAATGGATAATGAGATATGAATGTCATTTCAACCACGTATTTGCAGATAATGGGAAACAAATGCATTTTTAAATAGAAACATGTTGAATTAGATATGCCTGAAGACAGTAATCTACCCATGTGCTGCAGTGGGATTTTAATGCGTTATATGTACGCTAAATACTTCAAAGACAGCATGCTCTTGTTTCTGGAATACATCACAACAGAGGTGGGAAACGTAAAAGGAAGAACTAGCTATTTCACAAGGTCAAGGGGACTTCCCCAGAGTACATGACTCATCACCTGGAGAGCCCTCCAGGGAGGCTGAAGAAAGAAAATGGATAAAACCAAAGGACAACTGTTAGATGCATGCAACAGACGTACAAATGTGCAAAGAGTATAAAGCTCGACTCATTTTCCCCTCTGTACTTTGTCAGAAGATGGCTAGGATTTAGGTCCAGCTAAAATGTGCGAAAAGCTCAGAAAGCTGTGTTGAGTGACTGCCACATACAATTTCAGCATGGCTTAATAGAAACTCTTAGACACGGATGTATATCCTGTTGAGTGGCAAAGCCTGTGACAACTCTAAACCATACAAGACAGACTTAGCAGAGGCCCAGTCAATCAGCTGTTAAGTGTCCTATACTCTTAGGAGTTAAATAAGAGAACTACATAAGATGAACATAGTGATGACAAGGTGAAAAAGATGTAAGGAAGAAAGAGAGAGGGGAGTTAGGGAAAGCAAGACGAAGCACAGCACTTCAGCTTTCCAATGCTCATGCAGTTCATGGATGGTTGAGTACTAAATAAGCAGGGACATTTAATATGGCTGCTGGACATAGAAGAAAAAGAAGTCGGGCTGCATGGATTGAGTTATCGTTCTGATTCACTGTAAATTAAGCTAGAGAGCTCTACAGAGGTGCTGGAGGAACCTGGCTACAGGTATCACTCCCACATGCCTGGAAGGTACAGCATAGCACTAGTGTCAAAGTTGCAAGAGAAACTGATTAAACAAGTGGAACCAGGTGTAGCAGTTGCTTGGTTGGTAGCAAAACCTTCAGCCACAGTGGTCATTTTCAGAAGATTTTTTAAATCTTTATTTATGTGGTTAAAATCACGTTCTATTAGCAAATAGCATTCAAACTAAACTGAAGCAATGAGTTTGCAGGGGGGAAAAAATGTCATTGTAGACACTAAGTTCATGTCAGCACTTAAAAATGAAGACAAATACTTAGTGACATATATTGTTTCACCATAGCTTCACCATTTTTTCCCATATAAACAAGAGTGAGCAGAAGCTGGACGTGATACTACTCAATTAAAACAATGTGTACCCTAGAGTAATCACCTCCATTTTTCTCCATGATGGGGGAAAGCTATGCCCTCCAACATATACTACATTTGTGGGGATTTTCCACTGCTCATGATCATGGTACATTATTTAATCGTATTGATGAGTGATTTCCCTTCCTAGCTTGGAGGAGAGCAGGTGGGCGAGATGCCCAGGGAATGGGTTCCAACATCCGTCCATTAACACATTCTACAGTGGTGTTCTGTGCCAAAAGGCCAAGACGTTCTGCAGAAACTTCACTGCAATGATCTCCGAATTTTACTGGTTCATCCGCCGACTCCTGGTCTTAGAGTGAGTGAAAGCAGTAGTTCTGCCCTATCTTCCCAGAGTTCCATGGTGTTGGTTGGTTTCCAAGGGAAGTCCAGTAGGCTGTTTTGTTAATAACAATTCACAGTAAAAAGTAAGCAAATAATCTTCATGCCTTAAAAAAAACATAGCAGGACCCCTTCCATGCAGATCTAAAATCACAGTTGTGTATTTTCATGCTGTACTGGCCAACCATGATTGCATGGATACTGCGGTAGTGCTAAGCTAACAAGGAGGGAAACTAAACACTTTTTCCCCCCACAGCTCCAGCGTGTGTAATATATGTGTGTCTTTTCTCTACGAAGAACACTAGTGGTTCCCCTGGCATATACAGTCTATTTTTTCACATTACCCACCATACTAGCCAAGCACATCCTTGAATCATTGACCTTCAAGAAGGAAACCAGAAACACGGACACGTCATTAAAATGTATTTTCCTTGAACGATGCATCGGGGCAGACCGAGCCAAATGCTTTGGTTTTCAGAGACTAGAATCAGGGCACTTGGGTCTGAAATGGAGACTGAGGTAGACATGAATGTGGAGAACTGCATCTTTATGGAGAAGGGTAAAAGAGGGCAAAATACATGAGAAACAAGAGACGAAGAGAGAGGACTACAGAAAGGGGAAAATGGCAAAAGAAGCAATGAGAATGAGAGGGGAAGAGGGCACGAGGAAAGGCAGATCAAAGTGCTGAAGCTTAAATATCTAAAAAGTCAGATAGCAAAAAGCTAGGAGGGCCCCTCAGAAGTTAACAAAGCACGTCTTGCTCCACTTTGCCATGTGATTAGGCAGACAGAAATCAGCCTCGGAGGTGTTGAATGGATCTCTCCGCTATTTCTAGATGCAGGAAGAGACGGACTGAAGATCTGAAAAGCGTGAAAGCAGAATGTTCAAACAGATAAAAACGAACCCCTAAAATAAAATGACAATTGTACGTGCAACCCACACTCCATCTCCAACCTACTTGGCAGAGACCCATACATTTCCCCTGGGGAAAAGGCATATGTGGCTGTAGAAGGAGTCATGCTGAAATGTAAGTGACAGTTCAAAGCCATAGTGAATCAGTCTGATCTTAAACAGGAACCATTCCCCAGGGTCCCAGAGAAATCTCCGAATCTCTGACAGAAGAATGCTGCTACGTTGCCATATTATAGTTCCTGGCACTCTCAGGTGAAGTCATTCCATATGACATCAGTGCATTTAAACAACGCAATCCATGCTCTGTGCTGAGGGCTTCCGCAGCTGCTAATTCTAGAAGAAGACCGCTGACCACACAGTGAACCAAAGTATCTGATCAGAAGTGGATTAAAAACAACCTATCATTAGAGCTATGGGGTTCAGATTACAGGCCAGATAAAGAACTCTCTTGTACTCTTGCTCTTCAGTCAAAGTCAGGGACATTTATCAGCAACGTCACTGTACTGCTTTTGTCTCATCTGTCTTTCTCCATGTTATCACTGAGTGTGTCAGCAATTACTCTCCACACAGAGCATATCTCCTAGAAATGACATAAATTACAGTGGGGGCAAAAAAGCCACTGATTGTGCAGTTCTCCTACTTAGAAAGATGAGAGAGGTCTGTAATTTTCATCATAGGTTCACTTTCAACTATGAGAGACAAAATGAGGAAAAAAAATCCAGGAAATCACATTGTAGGATTTTTTAAAGAATTTAATTGTAAATCATGGGTGGAAAATAAGTATTTGGTCAATAAATTTGGTTCAACTCAATACTTTGTAACATAACCTTTGTTGGCAATGACAGAGGTCAAACGTTTCCTGTCAGTCTTCACCAGGTTGGCACACACTGTAGCTGGTATTTGGACCCCATTCCTCCATGCAGATCTCCTCTAGAGCAGTGATGTTTTGGGGTAACACGGACTTTCAACTCCCTGCACAAATTTTCTATGGGGTTGAGGTCCTGGAGAGGACTGCTAGGCCACTCCAGGACCTTGAAATGCTTTTTCTGGAGCCACTCCTTCGTTGCCCGAGCGGTGTGTTTGGGATCATTGTCATGCTGGAAGCCCCAGCCACGTTCCATCTTCAATATGCTCTCACTGATGGAAGGAGGTCTTGGCTTAAAATCTGAAACTTTATGAAAATATAGGACCGCTCTCATCATTTTCTAAGTAGGAGAACTTGCACAATCAGTGGGCTGACTAAATACTTTTTTTGCCCCACTGTTAGCCGATTTGTAACACTGGAAAACAACAAAACACACTCATTTAGGAAAACCACCTCATCCTCAACAGAGAAGGTTCTTTTCCTGTGTCGTATAAAAAAGATCTTACGAGACAGATTTTTTTTTTTTTTTTTGGGGTGCCACAAATCTGTATGTTGCCCCATGTAGCCGATTTGTAACCACTGGAAACAACAAACACACTCATTTAGGAAACCACCTCATCCTCACCCAGAGAAGGTTCTTTTTCCTGTGTCGTAAAGATCTTACGAGACAGATTGGGGGTGCCACAAATCTGTATGCCCCTTGAAGGCACTAACTTAGAAAAGGACCTCACCACTGTCTAACCCGCAGTCTGCACCATGCATACAGAGCCAGGGGCCAGTTTTTATATTGAATTCATATGGAAGCCAGAATGTTTTAACAATGACCCCCTGCAATTTCCCCCCACCACATGTTTCCAATTTTAATCGAATTATACATATTTGGATGGGAGTCAGCTGGAAATGACAAAGGGGGAAAGAAAAATAGTCAGACTGGAACAAACAACACAACTACAAATAAGATTCAAAAAGTGTACACATACAGTATGATGTTTATATTAATGACTATACCAGAGCTATTGAAATGTTCCCTTTCTAACCACCAAGTTGTTTCCGCTGTCAAAAAATCGGACGCTAAATCAGCTGTTTCATAGCCGAGTGGGAAATGTTGTAATAATAACGACAAGTGGTAGATGGTTGCATTTAAAAGACTAGTTCAGCAGAGGGTAAAACCTAGTCCTGAGGGACTTGTACTCACTGACCCTTGAAATAATAAGCGTTGACCAAAGCCTGCTTCACGTTTCTTCAGATGACTGCACTTTAGCCAAAGCGAGGCGTGATGCTGACTGAGCCTTCATTACTTTTTTATTTTGTGTAACTGCTGTCTTTGGCAGAATCTCACCGAGTCGCTTTCAATCTTGGTTACAATGGAACTTCTGACTTCACGTGGAGGTGAAGTGGGGGACAAAGTCCAGAAATGGAACCAAAGTTGTGAAAATCTGCTTTCCCTTTGTCACTTGGAGCACACCTCAGGCTGTTCGTACACAACCGAATCACTTATTGCTCAGTGTTTACTGGCATTCACAGAAAAGTCGTCTACTATCACATTTCATACGACATATCCTGAGAAAGTTTCACTTACATCTGCAGTACGGCTAAAGCCAGCAAGAGAGTTGTGTGAACAGATTTTCTAAGACCAGTTCCAGACCACTAATAGTAATTCCTGCTTTGGATTTATGAAAGGCACACATTAGCAAGTAACCAATTTACTACCCATCAGAATGTACTTCAAAAGTCAAGAGAGAAAGAATACACAACACATCGTCTGATGAATGAGCAGAACCGTATGAACACGAGACAACCATTCAGAGCCCAAAACCTAACACCAGCCAGCAGCTAAAGGAAAACATGAACAAAACAAGAGAATCAAGGCCTGCTTTGTAAATACTGTTCTAATGATTAACCAATGTGCTAGGGATTAGCATTCATCACAGGCCAACAGCTGGGTTCAGAGTCGTGTGGAGCCTTTAAGAGTCACTGAGCTGGATGAAACGTAAACACGGATGGACCACCTTCAATCTCAGAGGTTGTGATGAAATTATTACTCTCGCTAATCATGCGTGCATGCATGCAATTGCGCTCTTCACATCTGGAATATTACTCACAGCAATGCTTCCCGATCTCTAGGGTAAATGTCTTTACAGTTTTTTTGGGTCTAGTTATATGATATGCATTGAGCTAAATTTATTCTACAGCACCAAGTGAAAGCAGGGAAATCTGTATCTGATTGAAATTCCATTTCGGGCTATTACTAGAGTGAACAGTTCAGCAGTTTTATCTGTGATGTATTACGACTGTTGTATTAAGTAAAACATTAGCAGAGTGGTCAATTTGTTACATGAAATATAATGCGGCTAGCATGAGAAGCAGCTTTGCTTACAAGACAGTTAAGAATTCACACTGCCACAAAAAAATCTGTCCCGAGCCCACACAGTCCGGCTCTGGTGACCAGCCCTATGCAATGACTAATTGGACACATGGTGCAAAAGTATTCAGGCATGCAATCGTTCATTCGGGAGATGAGACTCTTGGCAGGCTGCAGCAGTACGACCAATGTCTTCTAGTCGATCTTATAAAAGCTGATGTGCAAGGTAAATAGGCACAGGTAGCTGTTCTACTACTGATGGAACGTATTCATCTCACCTGCACTTTACAGTCAATGGGCTTTCCTAAAACAATACATCAACATTGTCAGGGCATAAATGAAGATGAGAACATTGTTTCTTTGGCAGGCAGAAGGAGAAACGATCAGTAAAATCAAAAGGCAGACTATCGATCAACACTTAAAGCTATGTAAAATGAGAAAGAAAAAATACAGAGCCGTCGGATTGTCGGAAAGCAGAGAAATACGAGAGGAAGCAGGTAGTTCTGGTGGAGGTGCTATGATTCGAGGAAGCATGGTGAAAAAAACATTACACTGAAAGCATGGGATAATATGAAGGAACCGGTCCAGAACAACCAGCTGTAATAATTGCTGCTGTTACCAAAATGACAGCATATTTACAAAACTGGCTTAAAGGTCCACTGATTCCCAACCAGTAACAGAAAATAACTTTGTAACAATAACACTTATGCCAACATCACGAACAAATGCATAGCAGATGAAAATAAGCAGTGGCTGCATAAAAAAGGAAACAAGTTAAACAACACAAGATGGCAAAAAAAACTGCACAGCAATGAAAACAGCAATGTAGGGCAAATACCAGCCAATGATCAAGTTAAAGGAAAGATAAGAATGGTGGGAAAAGATGAGGGACGGAAGCAAAAGGTTAAAAGGATGATGGAATTCCAGTTGCCATTGAAGATAGTTTCTCACCCGTCTGAACAAAATGGCAGGAAGAGAGCACGTGTTGGGCTATGCCCAAATGCCCTCCTCATCGTCCTATGGGTTGGAAATTATGGCAGAGGTAATCCAAGGCAGCATGGGATTGAAAGGAAGAGTTGGTTAGCAGGTGACACACACAATTGTCAGACTTGTTCAGTTAATACTCAAGTTTGCAACACACAAAGCAGAGGGATGAAACTAAATGTCTGCAAACAATGCTTAAAATTGTACACTAGCAGCTTTTCACTGTCGTCTGCTTGCAAAATGGGTGTGACCATGATCCACCCTTTTGGTACACCTAAAAATATAGCCGTGACTTTGCAAGTCGCTAGCGTAGCCATGATCAACTTTCAGGATTAAGGTTTGTTTTTCTTTCTACATAAAATAATTCAACATTCACAGTTACATTTTTGGTGTTAATCCACTCCAAGCCACTTGACACTCACAACAGAGAAAAGCCCAAATGTAAAATAAATAAATAAAAAACAACATCAGCTTTTTAAGATTTTTTTAATGTAATATCATGCAATGGAACCTTGGAATTCGAACTTAACTGATTCCAGAAGGCCGTCAGAATTCAGATCTGTTCAAAGTCGGAATAAAATTTATTTCCAAAGCCCCCGAGGCTGGGTCATATGCATACATGTTATAAATCAGATTTTTTTTTTCACGTTTGGGGGCACAAAAAATGCGAACGAACCGTTCAATGTCCATCATGTTAGAATTAAGAAGTGTTCAAATTCCGAGGTTCTATTTTATAGGCTGGTAGGGCAATAGCGAACAAAACCTCATGAAGGCACGTCGCAAATTAGAGCACTTCCTCCATTTTGGATGAACTCAACGCAACAGACCGCTGCTCGAAGGTTAATGCACAACACTTCTGCTGTTGGTTGACAACGCAACGTTGTGGGTCACAGTTAACATATTAAATGACATTTCACAAAATGTATCTGCATCAGAAATCCACAACGCTGAGAAAAAGCAGGTGTTGACCCCGGGTTTATGGCTTTAGAAATACCTGCCATGACGTCTCTTGCTGGGAATAAGCTATGGAACGTGTGTTTTAGTGCTCAGCAATGGGAGGGAAGGGAGTGGTCTCTGGTGATGCGTGATGTCGCTGTTGTTTGACTTGGACATGTGGAGGTGAATAATGAGGCCCAGCAGGCCAAGCTCACAGGAAGGCCTACACTAAGTGTTTTCTTGGCAATCAAAGACAAGTAAACGAGAAGAACCTGTGACAGGGATGACCCTCACTGAGACAGGATGTGTGCATGTTCCCAGCGGCACTCGCTGGGCTCGGCAGGCCAGACCATAAGTGGTCTTCCTTAAAGAGCATATGCTGTGCAAGTTATAAAGGCCTGTAAGCTGTGGTCTGGGAGGCACAGAGGCTGACTAATGCAGTCCTTTCTAGATGTGGAGGACTGAGACCCTCAAGAGTGTCTATAAGAAATCAATCAGCGAGTTAAGAGGGAGCAGGGAAACTTATGAGAGCACTTCATACTTGCTAAAAGAGCTGGGAATTAGGAAGATATGTTTTGCTTTTGTACTCCTGTCCACTTATTTGCTTAAAGTCCTCCATCTATCTCCCACAAATGACTCTCGTTACTTCACCATGTAATGGAGACAGAATAACGCTTAAACAGTTACTGTCTGAAAGCTACAAAGGATACAGAGAGTCAAATTCTGGTGATCTTTCCAGAATCCCTCTACAGCATATACGCATACACTAATCGGCCAATCCATTAGGTACCCTCGTTCAACTGCTTGTTAACGTACATACAGTGGGGCAAAAAAGTATTTAGTCAGCCACTGATGGTGCAAGTTCTCCTACTTAGAAAGATGAGAGAGGTCTGTCATTTTCATCATAGGTACACTTCAACTATGAGAGGACAAATGAGAAAATAAAATCCAGGAAAATCACATTGTAGGATTTTTAAATAATTTAATTGTAAATCATGGTGGAAAACAAGTATTTTGGTCACCCACAAACAAGCAAGATTTCTGGCTCTCACAGACCTGTAACTTCTTCTTTTAAGAAGCTCTCCTGTCCTCCACTCGTTACCCTGTATTAATGGCACCTGTTTGACTCGTTATCTGTTTAAAAGACACCTGTCCACAGCCTCAAACAGTCAGACTCCAAACTCAACCATGGTCAAGACCAAAGAGCTGTCAAAGAACACCAGGAAGAAAATTGTAGACCTGCACTAGGCTGGGAAGAGTGAATCTACAATAGGCAAGCAGGTTGGTGTGAATAAATCAACTGTGGGAGCAACTGTAAGAAAATGGAAGACATACAAGACCATTGATAATCTCCCTCGATCTGGGGCTCCATGCAAGATCTCATCCCGTGGGGTCAAAATGATCGTTTGAGAAGAACGGTGAGCAAAAATCCCAGAACTACACAGAGGAACCTGATGATGACCTGCAGAGAGCTGGGACCAAAATAACAAAGGCTACCATCAGTAACACACTACGCCGAGAGGGACTCCGATCCTGCAGTGCCAGGCGTGTCCCCCCTGCTTCAGCCAGTACATGTCCAGGCCCGTCTGAAGTTTGCCAGAGAGCATATGGATGATCCAGAAGAGGACTGGGAGAATATCATGTGTGTGGTATAATATCAGAACTTTATGGTGAAAAACTCAACTCGTTTGGTTTGAAGGAAGAAGAATGCTGAGTTGCACCCCAAGAACATCATACCTACTGTGAAGCATGGGGGTTGAAAGCATCATGCTTTGGGGCTGTTTTTCTGCAGACGGGACCGGACGACTGATCCGTGTTAAGGGAAGAATGAACGGGGCCATGTATCGTGAGATTTTAAAGCCAAAACCTCCTTCCATCAGTGAGAGCATTGAAGATAGAACGTGGCTGGGTCTTCCAGCATGACAATGATCCCAAACACACCGCTCGGGCAACCAAGGAGTGGTTCCGTAAAAAAGCATTTCAAGGTCCTGGAGTGGCCTAGCCAGTCTGCAGACCTCAACCCCATAGAAAATTTTGTGGAGGGAGTAGAAAGTCCGTGTTGCCCAGCATCACTGCTCTTGAGGAGATCTGCATGGAGGAATGGGTCAAAACACCAGCTACAGTGTGTGCCAACCTGGTGAAGACTTACAGGAAACGTTTGAACTCTGTCATTGCCAACAAAGGTTATGTTACATTGAGTTGAACTTTTATTATCGACCAAATACTTATTTTCCACCATAATTTATAATTAAATTCTTAAAAAAAAAAAAAAAAAACTCAATGCATGTAGGTATGTAGACATGGTCAAGGTCAAGCAGATGAGCTACAGCAGCAGAAGACCACACCGGGTGCCACTCCTTTCAGCTAAGAACAGGCAACTGAGGCTGCAATTAGCACAGGCTCACCAAAACTCTACAACTGAAGACGGGAAAAGTTGCCTGGTCTGATGAGTCTTGATTTCTGCTGTGACATTCAGATGTTATAGTCAAAATTTGGTGTAACCAACATAAAAGCATGGCTCCATCCTGGCTTGAGATCATTAACAAGCTCTTCCCGTGTAGTTGTAGGCTGAACTCTCACCTTTCTCATCATCTTTGATACGCCACGAAGTGAGATCTTTCATGGAGACCCAGACCGAGATCGATTGATGGTCATTTTGTGTTTCTTCCATTTTCGAACAATTGCACCAACAGTTGTCTCCTCCTCACCCAGCTTCCTGCTTATGGTTTTGTAGCCCATTCTGGCCTTGTGCAGTTCTACAATCTTGTCCCTGACATCCTTAGACAGCTCTTTGGTCTTGCCCATGGTGGAGATGTTGGAGTCTGATTGATTGTTTGATTCTATTGGAAGGTGTCTTTTATACAGGTGACAAGTCGAGACAGGTGTCTATAATGCGGGTGACCATATATTTGATATTCTCTCTCTCACTGTTACAATAAACCTACCATTCAAATTATAGACTATTCATTTCTTTGTCAGTGGGCAAACTTACTTACACACACACACACACACACACACACACACACACACACAAAACTTAAGAGTAGCAAACTTTTCCCATCACCTATACCCTATACTTGCATGGTTGTGGGAGTGTGACATTTATAATGGATTGGACACAAGCTTGAACACTAGGGTTCCCTAATATGAAATAATTTTAGAGATTAGAGTTGAGGGGCTATGTTTTATTGGATGTGAAAGAGTAATTTCCTGTTGCTTAAGCTTGGCTGTAATGACTCTCTCCTGAAAACCAATACAAAGTCATAAGGGAAAAATTAAACTTTTACATACAGGGCAACAGAAAAGTGAAATGTTAAAAGCAAACTAGGAAAAGAGTCAATAAGACAAACACGGAGGAGGAAGAGAATTGGTGAGCTGAAGAAAGCTCAACAGAAAATGAAGGCACTGAGACAGGCTGATGGTGTCTGTAATGAGTATACAAGCAGTACATTGTGTAACACTTAGACAATGTGTGTCCAGCTCTAGTACTGGATGGCTCAAATCCAGCACAATTAGGTGACTCCAATGCTTAAAGACTCACAAGTTGCATTCCAAAGTTTAGTAAGTGGCAATTACCCCACTTCCACTTGCACAGTGCCAGTGCTCGTTTAAGGAACCAGTGAGCCCTTTTTTAGAACTGGCTCCCATTTCGATGGGGTTAAGAGCCAAACCATTACATAATCAGATTGGGGAGTTTCCTAATGCACCTCATAAGGGTTATACACTTTATCTCTAACATTGAGAACATATTTTATCATCTGAAGTAAAAGCCAAACGCAGCACAGAGATATTGCTATAGACAGTGAGTACATGGAGCACAGATGCATATTTCATTGATTTTAACTGATTATGCTCAGACTGGGTTTAGTTGCAGTCACCAGTAGAATGGCTGCTTCTTACCCTGCTGTTTTACAATTGCAACAATTCATTTTGTTTTATGTTATTATACTAGCACTCCAAACCTCCTCCTGCACTGCTCATGCCTTTTTATGGTAGTTTTGAAAATAACTGTTTATTGGGGGAAAAAAAGATGGCACCTTCACCTCCCTGACCATACTGGTTCAAGTCAAGTAGTCAAGTCAAGTCAGATTTATTTATATAGCGCTTTACAATGGAGCATTGTCTCAAAGCCACTTTACAAGTTTAGATTATCTCCTAATAACTACATCCAATCCCAAATTGAGCAAGCCTAGGGCGACAGTGGCAAGGGAAAACTCCCTGAGTTATAGGAAGAAACCTTAGGAGGACCAAGACTCAAAAAGGGACCCAACCTCCTTGGGCGGCGTAGATGATAAATCTAAAATTACCTGTTTCTAAAATCTAAAAAGTACCTGTTTGATTGCAGTGGTAAAATAATGGAACGCTTCCAAATTTTGGTGTCTGTTCTGCAACCAGCACTGGCGGTGTGCAACTGGAAAATATCTATATAGTAAAAAAAAATTCACTAATCTGTCCTGGACTTCAAAAACAGAACCCCAATTGACCACTGAGAAGACATTTCTTCAGGTTGAAATTTGTGTTCTGCACTCACCTGATCTGGAGAGGGTTTGTGATTAGTCTGCTCAGAATGTGAGGAAGCCTTGAGATGGTCATCTTCGTAATTGTCGGCCATCAGCTTCATGCGGTTCTGCGTCTGAAGAATGAAGTGATTTTCATTTAAAAGAAGAACCAATGTACAGAAGCGAGTGTTCACACACATGCATACCGAATTAAAACATAAGCATCAAAGCCTCCTTGTCTTTTAAACCCATACATACTAGTTTAGCATGGACCAATGTTTGACTTTCATATCCCGAAGAATATCCTGACATGGATCCAACAGAAGTCGTTTTGTTTTGGGAATTATGGGCCCAACGGACCTCATAAGAGAGGTGTGAAAGTTTTTAAGTAAGAGACTATGAAAATGAAGGAGAGAGTGAGGGAGTTCAAACATGACTACGCATGAATTACTTTCACTGCAACTTCAAAAGTGCAATCACGCTAGAAGAAGAGGAACGAGCAACAGATGGACTCAAGTTTGACCCCATCTAAGAACCAGCTCAGCATTTAGAGAGTGGGTTATTTATGTGGGAGTGACAGTGCCATGGGATTTGTGTACATTTCAGACATGATCCAAGTTGTTCTCCTAAATGAAGTACATATGAGCACAGTTTGCAGCAGTTGAGGTGAGTGTGTGTGTGTGTATGTGTGTGAGACACAGAGTGTATATGTACACTCACACAAGTGCCGTGATATTTTCCACTGCGAACAGAGTGTGATTTGCATTGGCAAGCCAACCATCACTCCTGCTTCTCCACGGCACAGACGTGAACAAGAAACGAATTGAATCAATAAGACAGCACAATGGAATGAAGCCAGGCTGCATCCTGCCCCTTCGGCCTCCTGGGAGCGTTGTCTCGCTCAACCTTCTCAGAATGTGATGGTTGAGCTCCCTCTGTTTAGTTTTCTCACCCTGTTCCTCTCACCCACTCACTATCTTGCTCGTCTTCTCACCTCTCTCAGTGTCCCAGTAATAAGGTGTTAGTGGTGTTAAACACCAAGTTCAGATCTGATTGCCTTGGAGACGAGATCCTGAAGGTCAGGATTAAGCTCCTGCTTACATTTACAATTTGGCAGACAGTCTTAGAGCATAATATACAAGCAATTGAGTGGGTCTTGCTCACAGGCCCAACAGTGGCAGCTTGGTTGTTTTGGGACTTGGACACTGGACTTTTTGATTAATAGTCCAGTTCCTTTAGTGCTGTGCCACCACATCACTCTGCTATTGGGCTGAGTGGGAATGAGAGGACTGGCAGGACATAGGGAAGTCCTGAAGGACATGGAAGACTGGATGAGGAGGTAAAGGAAGGTAGAAAAAAAATGGATTGCGCTTGGAATCAAACTGTCTAGGGCACAGGCTCAAATACTCCCCATCAAGAAGTTTAAACAAGCAAAATGTTTCCATCTTCTGGAGTTTGTCACATATAATGCTTTGTTTCTTGCCTTTTCTTGCAACATTTTCAAAACTGCAGTAAACTCTGTACAGCCTCTAAAGTCTCCATGCCAACTCTGTCTGTGGTAAACAAAATGACTGCAAAAACCAAATGGGCAAAGGTTCCACTTGTATGTGCTGAAACTCACATAGAATTAGTTGTGAGTCAACCCACTTCAGTCATTTTGGCAGAAACTTGGGTTCTGTCTGTTATTCAGACACTTAGTCGCAGATCAAATGAAGCACTAAACGAATGGTCCCAAGTGCTGCTCCGACCCTGCACTCAACGGCTTCACACCGCAGAGGCCACCAGTTTTTCCATCCCATACTGAAGAACACAGCTTCATATCAGACTCTCACAGATCAGAGGTCCACTCTGGGGTACGGACATTACTGCAGGTCTATATTATCTACCCTGCAATGCAGAAGACATCCTGTCCATAGACAAGGGCTCAGGCTGTCAGCGTAACATTCTGAGACTTGTTATACATTTGTCCTTATTTTAAAAAGGGTCCACTGAGAAAGTGCAGGCTTTCAGAAAGCAAGAAATGAAAGAGAAGAAAGAAAATGACGCAAGGATGTGGGTAAAACAGGGAGAGAAGTGCGCATGATACACATAGTGCTTTCCCAGTATTAACACACATCATGCACTCGCTTGGAAAAAGCATATGTTCACGCAAAATAAACACGGAAAGTAGGTTTGCCTTCAGGCGGTAGGATTACATGGCTTAGGGAACGTATAGCACCTCTTAAGGATACCAGAATCCATTGGCAGAAAGAGAGATGTCAGGTTTTCCCAAGAATTCCTATTCCTAATCTTTTCCTAATCTATATAGGCTGAAACATATACACTACCTAGCTGTATGTGAACTGGGACATGGGGAGGCGTTGAAATGTTTACTGTAAAAGGTCAGTGTACCATTATGGAACATCAGGGACTGTGGTGGCCTAGTGGTTAAGATACTGGACTCTGGACCAGAAGGTCCAGGGTTCAAATCCCACCTCTGCCAAGCCACCACTGTTGGGTCCTTGAGCAAGACCCTTAACCCACAATTGCTTGGATTGTAAGATTGTAAGTCGCTGGATAAGAGTGTCTGCTAAATGCCATAAATGTAAATCAGGGGACTTTGTGGACTTTCCAATAAATTCAGTCCTTGTATTTCTAATAAGAGTAAAGATGTACAGACGTACCAGCACCATTTTCAGCATTTTCCCTCAAGAAAAACATATAATATAATAGTAGTTACTCTACATAACTTGTTCTAAATTTTTGAATGCAAGTTAAAGATTTTTGAAAACTACAGTGGAATCTCAGAATTCAAACTTAATTGCTTCCGGAAGGCCATTGGAATTCAAATTTGTTCGAAGGAGGAATTGAACTCAATTCAAACACAACCTGAGGCTGGGTCAGACATGTACAAGTTTTACCGATGTTCAAAGTAAGATATTTAAAAAAAAAAACTGAATATCTCTCAATTGGTTAAATAAAGAAGCGTTCAAATTCTGAGGTTCCACTGTACCACATTAAATTCCACAAATGAAAATCGATGATGACCGTCTTATTCAGCTGAACGTTACCCAAACCAGTTTGATTAATCAATTCTGCATTAACTCCAATTCCATGCTTTGAAAATAGGTGAGGGGTTGTTCCATTGACTCCATTCAAAACAAGAAGAAGAACCTGCGTTGACAGAGGAGGGGGTGGTGGAGTTTTGGTTGAGGGCTTGGGAGTGGTCACAAGACAAATCACTTCCAATGTGCACATGTGCCCTTCAGCAACAGTGACTGATCAAGTCCATAGCATTATGCACCGTGTATCTCTATGACTTATGGAATGACGTCAAGCACATCTGCTGCCTAAAGAATGCAAACTGAGTGAGGAAAAGGAAAAGATAAAAGAGGGGGGCAAAGGTTACATGGAAAGTAGGAAAGTTGTTGGGAGACAGTGAAGATATGCGAGTGTAATAATGAAAGCTGGCTGTGTAAGAGAGAATACACACTAGGATTAGCTAAGGAAAGCCAGGCTCAGTTCGAAATGACCCTCTAATTATTTCCGCTTTTGGAGCCCCAAATGCCAATATATAACACAATTTTACAGCAAACTATTCCAAGTTTTTATGGCTTGCCCTAGTGTGTGTGTGTTTAAAAAAACAGCACAATCCTGTCTACCATTAGTGAGATTCCTTAGCATTAGGATACATGAAGCTTAAGAATAACGTTGTTAGAAGATTTATACATTACGCCTGTACATTACCGCTCATGTTAGTTTCATGAGCTTTTTATGGATTTCCTGGCCTTCTGCAATTCCTATTTTTTTTTACCTTACAGCATAATCCTTTATATTCTCTTTATGGTGAAGTGACAGCAAATGGCAGTTTGTTGGCCTGAGGTCTCTAGTTTCCATCTCAAACAGAAAACCTATTTCTTCACTTATTCTAAGATAATCATGTTTCACAATTATTAGCCTCAGACACAAGATCCTTAAGGTCAGGATTAACTTGGCAGACAATCTTAGAGCATGCTATACAAGCAATTGTGTAGGTCTTGCTCACAGGACCAACAGTGGCAGCATGGCTGCTCTGGGACTTGAACACTGGACGTTTTGATTAATAGTCCACAATTATTTCTCCTTCACTGCCATCACTTTAAAACAACTGGCTGACCGGATACTAAAAAATACGCTGACTCCAGCAATTCCATTGTGATAATTAACTTCCAGGGATAATTAAAATTAATCTTACATTAACAGCATTTAGCAGACGCCCTTATCCAGAGCGACTTACAATTGATACAGTCTTACAATCCAAGCAATTGTGGGTTAAGGGTCTTGCTCAAGGACCCAACAGTGGCAGCTTGGCAGAGGTGGGATTTGAACCCTGGACCTTCTGGTCCAGAGTCCAGTACCTTAACCGCTAGGCTTAAGCAGTCCATATATATTATGGGGCCACCACAGCCCCATAATCTTATAATCTTATAACTGGGGTCATATCATTTTTTTGTTTAATTGGTTTACTTAATGTCACTTTCAGCATCAATGGCTATTCATGCCAGACAAGGTTACACTGATACACATGGTTACTTCGGGCCAATTTAGCGCAATCAATTAACCTAATGCACGTCTTTGGACTGTGGGAGGAAACAGGAGCACACAGAGTAAACCCAAGCAGTCACAGGTAGGACATGCAAACTCCACACAGACGGAATCTGAAGTCAGGATGGAACCGGGGATGCTGGAGCTGTGCACACCCTGAACAATAAAAACAATCAATATAAAAATAACCCAGTATTTACATATAGGAGCACTGACCAAAAGACCCTGAGTTCAAAACACAGCTCTGGGAAACTTCAACAGTAGTAAGCCTGTACTCAGATGAGCACCATTACCACAGTCCTGTCAAGCCACTGGTGATCCCAAAAGCAAAGCCAAAATCCCCGACTACTTAAAGGACACCTTCATATTCTTACGCGACAGTTCCCAGATAAAGAAAAATGGTTTAAGTTAAAGATGCCATTCAGTTTATATCTAATCCTGTCCAAAACAGCAGAACATTCACTATGTCATGTGACCGATACGGCTTGTGTTACCTTTACAGAAAAAGTCTTATGTTTACATCTTATGTTTTAATTTCTCATTACAGTTTAGCTAGTACACGGCATTCTTTTGTTCTCTTACCTTAAACATATTCACAGCACTTGCTGTTTTGTTATTAAAGTTATTAAGCACTGCACTGGCCTCAAGCGATTTTAAATGGCTTCAGCTGTGCTCTTCATATTTATGTCTGGATGTTAATGTTCCATAGAGTCATAATGGGCCACCATTGAAGCCAAAGCATGAATGGTGCACTTATCCTATTTATTAGTTAATGAGCGGACTAGTGATTTTATAAAAGGAAGGTGTGTAAATGAGCTCAACCTGTCTGAAAACGTTATTAATTCTACCTTGTTAAAAGTATGTATTCATCAATCCCCCAAGTCACCTTTAAAGAATGTCAACTCTGGTGGGAAATGGCAGAAGACCCAAACAAACAAATGCACACATAGTCCGTGGCTGTATCCATTTAAAGACCGAAACTACGAGCTCATGTGTGTATGCTCTTTTCCACTTTCTTTCACTCCTCCCTTACGCAATACATGTGAAGCTAGTCTTGGATGATGTGTACAGTGGCATAATCAAGACCAACTTTGCATGCAAACAACAACAAACAAGACAAGGCAAGCCTCTGATCAGACATGTGAGAAGTTCAAATTACCAGAGCAACCACAGCAAAACACTGAGCACTTTAGAAGCCTCAGATGTATGATTTGTTTTCCCATCTGTATTTTGATGAACATTTTTGTTGGATATTCATTACAGTACAATCATTAGGCTGATTGTGAGTAAAGACTTCCAGGAGACAGGAATACGAAGCACGGGAGAAGTAGCTGAGCTTGTAATTACTCTCGGAGTTTAACTATGTATTGTTGGTTCGCAAATTAGATGAATACCACTAACTTAAGTACAGATGACCCAAGAGAACGCTGCACATGTGGGGTCCACCAACTGAAAGCATTGAGTTCATGACCAAAATGCCTCTTATAACCTATGGAATTAATGGTCCATTGATCTTTTAATAGGCAGTAAGACAGAAAGCACATTTTGACTGTGCCTATGTGAAAACAGCCAAATAGCTCAGAGACGTCTAACCCAAAACTAGGAGCACAAGTGGGTAGGGTAGGGTATTTATTACATTATCTCGGTTCTTGACCTCCTCGGAACTCGTCGAATTTGTTTCTGGATGCATTTTGACTAGAAAAATATGTCTAGGTTCTCGTCGCACTTCCTTAAACAGCCAAAACTTAGCTGTTTTTGTTTTTCCCCTTACTCATTTTCTTGTCTTTTCCCCTTCCCTGTTGTTGGCTTCAGAACCCAGAGTAGTCACTGTGCTGCGTTTTGGCCCCAGCTGGGCCACGAGGCGCCTGTAGCCCTGCCTGTGCAACAAATCGCCTTCATTTTCAGCTCAATAAAAGGATGCTTTCAAACATGGACAGCAGTTTCTCTCTTGGGAGCAGTACTAAGCAATTGGACACACACACTTTTACTTTTCCACACTCATTTTCCCTTACCGCCAAGTGGTAGCCTTGGCTGCATTACGGCATTTCAACATTTTATGTTCACTGTGGGTTTCTTTGGGACAAAATGGTTTTATTCCGCCAGTCGGGTGCCCAAACCATGGCTTTGCTGAAAAAAGGAAGAGGGGAAAAAAATAAGTCCAGTGGCCATCTCAGCACTGCCATCTTCAACAAATGGGTGCCAAATGTGACTGAAGAACTGCAGCGCTGGACAGCCAGTCTGAGGTGTGGTAGCCGATAATTGAGAACCACAATTTCTGACAGGATGTAATTACCAAACACCCTTCTATATTTTGTGGCAAGTAGCACTGGTGATAAATCTGAGGCTAGATATCTACAACCAGACTTTCACGTTGGTTATGTGATTTAGGTAGAGGCCTTTTTACACAACTCTATGAGAATTTTCCAAATATACAAAGAAAACTGAATGACACTGTGATAAATAGTAAGCAAGAAATACACAATCATACATAGCATACATGCCTTCACTTTCTACACCTTCTTAATCCAATTCAGAGTTGCCATGGACAGTCCTGCAGCACAGGAGCCAAGAGGCGACAGCGCTGCCAGTAATCACGTTATTGACAAGAATTGTGATGTATTTGTCAACCTAGTTCTAGGAAACACTTCATCATATATCTTGTTTAAGGTTTGCTTACTCGCAGCTTGAGACACAACAGTGAACTGGTGTTAAGCTCATGCCAGATGTTTCCCTACTTTCTATACAGCATAAGTGCTCAGCTTTTACAACACAACAGCCTCTCTAATAATATAACATCACCTTTAGGATCTCCACCTAACAAGTGGCTGATGGATATTTGTGCAACCACTAATGGAAATCCAGCTACAGACCACATCAACCCTGCATATATAAAGCTTCAAACATTTGGTAGCTTTAATTTCTTCCTCCATCACTATGAGATGTATAGTAATGTGCAAAAGATTTAGGCCACAGTTGTTCTTATTATTCCACCACTACCTGTGTGGAATTTGCATGTTCTCCTTGTGTCTGAGTGAGGTTTTTCTGGCTATTCCGGTTTCCTCCCACATTTAAAACACATGTATTAGGTCCATTGGCATTTAGCAATGTTATAATAACCATATATAATTCTTTCTCAGTCTCTCTATTAGAATGCAACCAGTATCTAGTGTGATCTCCCCTTACACTTGAGCAACAGCAGCAGAAGCAAAGTTGACCCTTCTACAGTTGGAAGAAGTTTGATCAGGAATGGTCTTTTTTGGAGCCAAGACACCACTTTTTCGGGAAGGAGAACAGGGTGAAAAGGCTAAGATATGCTAAATTTCACAAATACTGGAAAGAAGATCGGTGGAAAAGAGTGTTATGGAGTGACAAATCCAAGTTTGAAATTTGTGGGTCTAATCAACGACAATATGTAATACGGTGCTCAAAAAAATTAAGGGAACACTCAAATACATCCTAGATCTGAATGAATGAAATATTCTCATTGAATACTTTGTTCTGTACAAAGTTGAATGTGCTGACAACAAAATCACACAAAAATCATCAATGGAAATCGAATTTATTAACCAATGGAGGCCTGGATTTGGAGTCACACACACAATTAAAGTGGAAAAACACACTACAGGCTGATCCAACTTTGATGTAATGTCCTTAAAGCAAGTCAAATGTGTGTGGCCTCCACGTGCCTGTATGACCTCCGTACAACGCCTGGGCATGCTCCTGATGAGGTGGCGGATTGTCTCCTGAGGGATCTCCTCCCAGACCTGGACTAAAGTATCAACCAACTCCTGGACAGTCTGTGGTGCAACGTGACATTGGTGGATGGAGCGAGTGGACCTGAATGGACACTAAGCTGACAGCCTCAGCAAACCTTCTTGCCACAGCTCGCATTGATGTGCCATCATGGATGAGCTGCAGTACCTGAGCCACTTGTGTGGGTTGTAGAGTCCGTCTCATGCTACCACGAGTGTGAAAGCACCACCGACATTCAAAAGTGACCAAATCATCAGCCAGAAAGCATAGGTACTGAGAAGTGGTCTGTGGTCCCCACCTGCAGAACCAGTCCTTTATTGTGTGTGTCTTGCTAATTGCCAATAATTTCCATCTATTGTCTATTCCATTTGTACAGCAGCATGTGAAACTGATTGTCAATCAGTGTTGCGTCCTAAGTGGACAGTTTGATTTCACAGATGTTTGATTTACTTGGAGCTATATTGTGTTGTTTAAGTGTTCCCTTTATTTTTTTTGAGCAGTGTATTTGGTCATGATACCACTGCCGAAACAACACATATAATGGTGGCTTAAGACTTTTGCACAATGCTGTAAGTCCAGTGTATGACATTCTCATCTGAGGGTGTGTTCCATGCTAAAAGAACAGTGTGTGTAAAAGGTAAATTTCGACTTCACTTGATCGACAACATCACACTGTCTCTCTTTCTAGTCAGGGACCATGTCGGTTCAGCCACAGTTCATTAAACATGCCCACTGCCACATAGCCATTCCTCACACCTCACAGAGAGAAAGCACTGTAGCCACAGTCACATACATGCAGCGCACAAAGGTCACAAAAGCTTAAGTTACAATTAGCTGCCCTTGAGACTATGGCTCTAACAAACTTGAAAGTCTACTGACATAACCCCCCCCTAAAATACAGTCTCCATTGTACAGACGAACACAACTGTATGCTGACATACTGTTAACATGGGAAAAGTCAGGAAGTCTCTGCTGTGATCCATCAGTCGGAGGCTAAGCGTTATGACGCATAGTAAGGTGAAGCAGACCACACTAACCATTCCACACCTCACATGTGAGACAGAAAGACCACTGTGCAGGCTCAGAAACCCACTTAGCCACTGGGGTCTCATAAAGATTTCAAATATGAGCAGGAGAGGCCAGAGAAAGATTAATGGGTTGCATCATGCTCAGCTATAAAGGTCTGAATTAATGCAGCCTCTTCGGCTTGTGTAGGGGCAAAGATAATGAATTTTACAGCATACTAAATATTTCTTGGACCTTGCATGCAGGTGGGGGTGCTTCCAGTCAGGGCTGCTATTGGGCTACAAGAGGCATAAGGGTTGGCGGGAATTATAGTGCTGTGCCTCTCAAACACAGACCATCCAGTCTATGATAACATGATGAACGCTCCGTGATAAAACAGTAATAACTCAGCTGTACTGGGAAAGATAAAAGCAAATTTAAGAGATCGCATGAGATAAGTATGAATTTGATACTTTACCACATGTGTACAGTACTATAAATCTAGACGTAGACATGAGTAGTGTTCGAACTCTCTACATCTGACTGACTTGGTACTCAGGGGTATTCCAGAAAGCAAGCCAACTTAATAATCCTGGCTTATTTTCAACATGCCTGGATAATATCCATCAATTTATTTTTCACAAAAGAGGCTAATCATAAGCTGTGCTCAGTTACCGAGAAAACATGCTTCAGGCAAACCTGCTTCATATCAGGTTAGTACTGAAACTTGTGGTTCCTCTGAAGTCCTGTGATTTCATAGTCCTGTCGGGCTGAAACAAGACTATTTTATTCTATTCATTTTACTCAGCAGTTTTCTGCAGGAGCAAATTGTGCTTCGATTCTGTTAAAGGAACCAGGAGTCTGGAGTGAACGCCAAGTCAAGCAAGGCCATTTGAAATAAGCCCCACTTTTATTAGCTCCTTTGTGAAGTACCTCTCTGGACAAGGATTAAGTTTGACATAAGTCATGGTTGTCTGTCATGTGTTTTAATTTGATTCAGATTTGCTGAATTATTAATTGAGACTTGGGGCTTACTTGCTGTCACTGTTTTTTTAAACATTCAAAAATTCATTTCAGCTTTGCTAGTAAAGTCTAGGCCAGGTCATTATTACAGCCAGATTCCTGAGAAATTAAAATTTAATGCCAACATCCCTTCAGCATCCTTTCCACTAAGCTGCATTCAGAGTTACACTGCAGTTTCACTTGCCTCTGCTTTCAGAGCCTTACACTCTTCTGACGAAACTTTTAGCAATGTTATAATAACCATTTATAAGTATTTCTCAGTCTCTGTATTAGAATACAACCAGAAAAATAAAAACAAAAACAGCATCTACAGGGTACAGGGGCAAGTACGTAGTGTGATCTCTCCTTACACTTGAGCAATAGCAGCAGAAGCTAAGCTGACCCTTCTACAGTTGAAAGAAGCTTGATCAGGAATGGTCTTTTTGAAAGGGTATCAGCCACGAAACCTTTTCGGGAAGGGGAACTTTTCTTAGCTAAGGCTAAGAGATGCTAAAGTTCACAAAGACTGAAAAGAAGATCAGTGGAAAAGAGTATTATGGAGAGACGACGCTAAGTTTGAAATTTGTGGGTCTAATTGTCGACAATTTGTTATATATGACCATTATACCATTGCTAAAACAACAAATCTAATGATGGCCCTGAGACATCTCCTCAATACTGTTAAGTCTGGTGTATGACATTCTCATCTGAGGGAGTGTGCCGTGCTAAGCAACATCATGTTTAAAAGGTAAATTTCAGCTTCACTTGAACAACATCACCATATCTGAACTTTGATGTGAAATGAGTTCAACATAACTTGGACAGGAAAGTTGGAAAATGAAGACTTGATCACAACATTGATTGACAATATGGCGATGCAATCATATATTTACATTTACATTTACAGCATTTAGCAGACGCCCTTATACAGAGTGACTTACAATTGGTACAGTCTTACAATCCAAGCAATTGTGGATTAAGGGCCTTGCTCAAGGACCCAACAGTGGCAGCTTGGCAGAGGTGGGATTTGAACCCTGGACCTTCTGGTCCATAGTCCAGTACCTTACCCGCTAGGCTTAAGCAGTCCATATATTAAAGCAAAGCATGTGACCAGGCAGCAGCGTATAAACAAAGCTACTTCAATCGTGTGAAAACTATAGCAGTTCTTCAAAATCCTAAAACGTCCATCAGATTTTCACGAAAGTCCAAAAGTACATTTAAGAAAACCCAATTTAAAAAATGAGACAAAAATATTACATGGGGCAATGTATATACTGAGGAAATCGATCCCATTTTACAAAACTGTGATTGGCAAAAACATGTGACCCTTTAATTTCAGTATCTGGTTTGACTATTTTGAACAGCAATAACTGCAACTAAAGATTTCTGGTAACTGGTAATCTGGATTTCTGGTTGATCAGTCCTGAACATTGGCTTGGAGGAATTTCAGCCCACCCCTCTGTACAGAACAGCTTCAACTTTGGAATGTTGGTGGGTTTCCTCACAAGAAATGCTTCAACAACAGTTCTACTGGATTAAGTTCATGACTTTGCTTGACCATTACAAAATATGAACGTTATTCATTCTTAACTATTTTTGGTAGAACGACTTGTGTGCTTAGGGTCGTTGTCTTGATGCATGAGGAACGTTCTCTTGAGATTCAGTTCACAGACAGATGTCCTGACTGTACTTATACAATGCGTGATTCACTGTTCCATCAATGATGGCAAGCCATCCTGCATCAGGGGCAGCAAAACAGGTCCAAACCATGATACTACCACCACCATATTTCACAAATAGAATAAGGTTCTTATGCTGGAATGCAGGGTTTTTCTTTCTCCAGGAAGAACACTTAATGTTAACCAAAAAGTTCTATTTTGGTCTCATCCATCCACAAAACATTTTTCCAGGAGCCTTCTGGCTTGTTCACATGCCACGTGGTGGACAGCAATGTTTTTTTAGCAAGCAATGGCATTTTTGCAACCCTTCCATGAACACCATAGCTTTTCAGTGCTTTTCTGATGGTGAAAATCTCACGAACAATAACATTAGCAAAAATGAGAGAGGTCTTTAGTTACTTTAGTTAATTCCTTTGTTTACCACACAGTCTACAACACACCTTGCACTTATTGTGATCTTTGTTGGTCGACCACTCCTGAGGAGAGCAGCAATGATCTTGAATTTTGTCAATTTGTACATACATTGCTGCTTGAAAGTTTGTGAACCCTTTAGAATTTTCTGCATTTCTGCATAAATAACATCATCAGATTTTCACACAAGTCCTAAAAGTAGATAAAGAGAACCCAGGTAAACAAATGAGACAAAAATATTATACTTGGTCATTTGTTTATTGGGGAAAATGAGCCGATATTAGTGAGTGGCAAAAGTATGTGAACCTCTAGGATTAGCAGTTAATTTGAAGGTGAAATTAGAGTCAGGTGTTTCCAATCAATAGGATGACAATCAGGTGTGAGTGGGCACCCTGTTTTATTTAAAGAAGAGGGATCTATCAAAGTCTGCTCTTCACAACACCTTTGTGGAAGTGTATCATGGCACGAACAAAGGAGATTTCTGAGGACCTCAGAAAAAGAGTTGTTGATGCTCATCAGGCTGGAAAAGGTTACAAAACCATCTCTAAAGAGTTTGCCTCAACCAATCCACAGTCAGACAGATTGTGTACAAATGGAGGAAATTCAAGACCATTGTTACTCTTAGAGTTTTACAATCCAACTCGTCTACTTCGTTCGCAGGGTGCAGGACTTCTTTTAGTTCCAAGAATTAAAAAAGTTACAGCAGGGGGAAAGGCTTTCTCATACATGGCCCTCCAACTATGGAATAAACTTCCCACTTTCGTTCGTGATTCAGACACTCTCCAAAGTTTTAAGTCTAGGCTAAAGACATACTTATTTACGCAGGCTTTTGACTAGATTTAGACCAGGATGCATGGTTTGGGTCACTGGGGCCGGAGTCTGGAGTCATGTCTGGCCAGCCTGCCTTGTCCGTTAGCCGGGAGTGTCGAGTGGGCGGTCTGGCTGAACTGGGCTTCGGTCCTCTTGATCTCGACTCGTGCATCCTTGCCTTAGACTAAGGGCAGAGCTGGGGGTTCATAGTCAAAGAGTCTTATGGTGATCAGAGACATTGGGTTGCTGTCTTCTGCCTCCCGTGTTGTTGCCAATGTCTCATGTGATCCCTCTTGGCTGTGTTTCCTACCAGTTCTCTTCTTTCTAGCTATGCTGCTATAGCTAATGCTGCCGGGGTCTCATGCTACACTTGGCATCAGTGATTGTTAATAGACACTGTGCTCTGTTTTCTCTCCGAGCTGTGTTCCAGTACCAGTTCCGGCCCCACATATGATGTTCATCCGCTGCAGCTCCACTCAAGCTGCTTCCATCATCAGCTCCAGCCCCATCATACCCGGGCCACTTAATGCCGATGTGCATACTTCACATTTTATTCGAACTTTGACTCCATGACTTTAGTTTCGCTCTTCGATTTATCATCTACGCCGCCCAAGGAGGTTGGTTCCCTTTTTGAGTCTTGGTCCTCCCAAGGTTTCTTCCTATAAACACTCGGAGTTTTTCCTTTCCACTGTCGCCCTAGGCTTTCTCAATTTGGGATTGGACGTAGTTATTAGGAGATAATCTAAACTTGTAAAGTTGCTTTGAGACAATGCTAGATTGTAAAAAGCGCTATATAAATAAATCTGACTTGACTTGACTCCCCAGGAGTGGTCGACCAACAAAGATCACTCCAACAGCAAGGCGTGTAATAGTTGGCGAGGTCACAAAGGACCCCAGGGGAACTTCTAAGCAACTGAAAGCCTCTCTCACATTGGCTAATGTTAATGTTCATGAGTCCACCATCAGAAGAACACTGAACAACAAATGGTGTGCATGGCAGGGTTGCAAGGAAAACGTGCTACTCTCCAAAAAGAACATTGCTGCTCGTCTACAGTTTGCTAAAGATCACGTGGACAGGATGAGAGCAAAATAGAACTTTTTCATTTAAAAGAAAAGCGTTATGTTTGGAAAAAAAAAAGGAAAACACTGCATTCCAGCATAAGAACCTTATCCCTTATGGTTTGGGCCTGTTTTGTTTTGCTGCATCTGGGCCAGGACGGCTTGCCATCATTGATGGAACAATGGATTCTGAATTATAACAGAGAATTCTAAAGGAAAATATCAGGACATCTGTACATGAACTGAATCTCAAGAGAAGGTGGGTCATGCAGCAAGACAACGACCATAAGCACACAAGCCGTTCTACCAAAGAATGGTTAAAGAAGAATAAAGTTCATGTTTTGGAATGGCCAAGTCAAAGTCCTGACCTTAATCCAATCAAAATGTTGTGGAAGGACCTGAAGTGAGCAGCTAATGTGAGGAAACCCACCAACATCCCAGAGCTGAAGCTGTTCTGTACGGAGGAATGGGCTAAAATTCCTCCAAGCCGGTGTGCAGGACTGATCAACAGCTACAGGAAACGTTTAGCTGCAGTTATTGCTGCACAGGGGGGTCACACCAGATACTGAAAGCAAAGGTTCACATACTTTTGCCACTCACTAATATGTAATATTGGATCATTTTCATCAATACATAAATGACCAAGTATAATATGTGTCTCATTTGTTTAACTGGGTTCTCTTTATCTACTTTTAGGACTTGTGTGAAAATCTGATGATGGTTTAGGTCATATTTACGCAGAAACATAGAAAATTCACAAACTTTCAAGAACCACTGTATTCTATCTGTAACAGCAGATTGGTGGAGTCCAAACTCTTTATAGATTGTTTTGTAACCTTTTCCAGGCTGATGAGCATCTACAGCTGTATCTGGGGTTCTTAGAAATGTTCTTTGTTTGTGCCATGATACACTTCCATAAACGTGTTGTGAAGATCAGATCCCGATTATTGAAATACAACAAGACACCCACCCGCACACTTGATTGCTGTTCCACTAATTGAAACCAAATAACTCAAATATACTGTTTAGGTCAAATTTTTGCAGAAATATTGAACATTTTAAAGTGTTAAACTTTCAAGCACTACTGTTTACTGCTGAAGTGCGGTTAGCACACCAGAGATTGGGCCTCATTTGTCATACCACGCCAATTGGGACACTGATACATACATAGTTTTTAGAAATGTCAAGTGAAAACACTTCATTTAGTAGTTTTTTAAATGGGCTGCAGACTTAGATAGTGGTGTCAGCTTGGTTCAAAGAGAGAACTGAAAGAATTCATTTCAATACATCTCTAGCTTTGGTTATCTTTGAATTCCACTCCATTCCAGAAAAGCAGTTTCTGAACAGTGAGCCTACATTTGGCCGGTTGTATGTGGCCACCTAGTCAAGTTGAATAGTAAATCTAACTCTGCAAGCAAACTGCCATTCATACGTATTACTTTTTGATGATGCATTTTCCAAGCAAAATTTGCTCTGTATGTTTTTCAAATACAGCAAATCCAGTGATGGTTTGTTTTGGAGAGACATGCAAAGCATCAAAAAGTCAATTTCGTTTTCTTCATCTCACCCCGTCTCCATGACTTTTATAACTCTGGTAAGTAACTCAAATGATGGAACATGGAAGTAAGAGCCACATGAAGACAGAGGCAGCCAGGGAAATACTTCCTGAGGGTCACTGCTCCAGTCCGCAAACACCTCTTTGATGAAAAGAAGTTCATGCCCTCCTATTCCTATAAGGTCTTTGTGGGTCTGACCCACGTAAAGCAATTACCACTGTGGACACTAACCCACAACCTTTGAGTCAAAACAAATCACGCCGTGAATTTAAACTTGGCCCAATTTCCACCATCTTCTCCACAACCTTAAACCGATTACTAACTAATTATGACACTTAAATGTCAATGTCTTCCAAACTCATGAACAATTTTAGGGCAGCAATACTAGTCTTGAGGCAAACAGATGATGCAAGCCTTTCAGGAGACAAGTAACAAAGCAATGGCTGACAGCATTCACACACTCTTTCATTCCTTACTGTCATTTGAGGGCCTCATGTTAAAAGGAGAAGAATCAAATAAATAAAAAGGATAATTACTCGTTTATTAGTTTTATTTAATGTTACATCAGCATCAATGGCTATATCCATGACAGACAAAAGGGCCAAATGAAAATCAAATGAGTAAAAAGGGGCACAGCTCTAATGAGTGATTGTGCTCGTGTATACACATCTGGGCAAAAAATGGGCCAAAACCAAACTTGCAAGATATTAAGCCTTCAATGGTCTCAACAGCAAATAATTGGTTGGATTTTCTTAAATGTTTAAGTCTTGTGGGTAAACTTGCAGACAGCTTTTCACAGAAAGAGCCAAGGTTGTTCCGCTCAGTGGTAATGACTTCAAACAGAGGATGAGTAATTGACAAATGTTTCACAGTTAGTTTGTGTTTAATATGAGACTGAATATTCTCTATAGGGATGAAACCAGACCAAAACATGAGCCTGATGGAAAAATAACGTGATCATTCCTCTTCTGAAAGCTTTTCAACTTTGGGAAGCAAGGCTTTCTACAATATTTCCTGTGCTCCAAAGCATTCATTGACTTTTCACTATAAAGCATCTCAACAGCACCAGCAGCTGAAAAGGCTTCCCACACCATGACATATTCACCACCATGCTTAATGGTAGAGATGGAATCACTGCTGTACTTCTCACCAGATCTTTGCAGACACTTCTCTGGACCATCACCATGCAACTCGTATCGTGATTGATCAGTCCACACAACTGTGTAGAATCATTCTGAATTTGACTTTCCATTTTCTGCCAGAAACTTCACTCCGTTCTCGATGCCCTGCATTAGACAATCTTCTGGTTATTGTTCTTCTCAAAGTCTTGTTTTCTGAGGTCTTGAATCCTGCTGACAGTTTCTTATCCCTCTCTTGAGAACTACATTTCAGCAGGTGGTCATCTCTGCTTGAAGAGGCTTGGGTTCTTCTGTATCCTTTCTTTCTGGCAAAGTCACCTGATACTTCAAAGCATTGACCTATTCTTTTAATTAGCTGACAGTGAAGGTGGGACTTGCTGTGCCTTTAGGGACTTGTAAATTTCAGAATAGCTGCAGTTGGACTGACGAAGACCAGTTATGTGGTAGATGACAGCAAACCCTGAAAGACTTGCCTTTTTTTGAGCAGATTTTCTCTCTCGTTTACCTTGGGGCTCACAAGACTGTACAGTGGTATGAAAAAGTTTGGGCACCCCTGATCATTTTCATGATTTTAGTTTATAAATCATTGGTTGTTCAGATCAGCAACTTGAGTTAAATATATCATATAGCAGATGAACACAGTGATATTTGAGAAGTGAAATGAAGTTTATAGGATTTACAGAAAGTGTGCAGTAATTATTTCAAACTAAATTAGGCAGGTGCATAAATTTGGGCACCCCCAACAGAAAAAATGACATCAATATTTAGTAGATCCTCCTTTTGTAGAAAATAACAGCCGCTAAACGCTTCCTACAGCTTCCAGTCTGGATTCTGGTTGAAGGTGCTTTGGACCATTCTTCTTTAGAAAACATCTCCAGTTCAGTCAGGTTTGATGGTTTCCGAGCATGGACAACCCACATTTTCAGTAATATTCATGTCTGGGGACTGAGATGGCCATTCCAGAACGCTGTATTGGTTCCTCTGCATGAATGCCTTAGTAGATTTTGAGCAGGGTTTGGGGTCGTTGGCCTCGGTGCAACTTTGTCACTGATTCTTGAACATTGTTCTCAAGAATCTTGAGATATTAACTGGAATCCATGCAACCCTCAACTTTAACAAGATTCCTAGTACCTGCACTGGCCACACAGTCCCTCTCCTTGTGCAAAGTGCGCTGTATAGTTGAACGATGAACAGTGACACCATCTGCAGCAAGATGAGGTTGTAGGTCTTTGGAGGTGGTCTGTGGCTTGACTATGACTGTTCTCACCATCCTTCGCCTCTGCCTATCTGAGATTTTTCTTGGTCTGCCACTTCGGGAGTTCCTTAACTAGAACTGTGCCTGTGGTCTTCCATTGCCTCACTATGTTCCTCACAGTGGAAACTGACAGCTGAAATCTCTGAGAGAGCTTTTCCCTTTCCCTGAACCATGATGTTGAACAACCTTTGTTTTCAGGCCATTTGAGAGTTGTTTTGAGGCTCCCATATTGCCACTCTTCAGAGAAGATGCAAAGAGGAGAAAAACTTCCAATTGGCCACCTTAACCCTTTATCATAGTTGGACTCACTTGTGTATGTAGATCAAGGGTCAGTGAGCTTACAAAACATATTTTGTGTTCCAATAATTAGTGCTAAAGGTATTCAAATGACAAGGGTGCCCAAATTTATGCACCTGCCTAATTTTGTTTGAATAATTACTGCACACTTTCTGTAAAACCTATAAACTTAATTTCACTTCTCAAATATCAGGTGTTCATCTGCTATATGACATATTTACCTGAAATTGCTGAGCTAGACAACCAATGATTTATAAAGAAAAATCATGAAAATTATCAGGGGTGCCCAAACTTTTTCATATCACTGTATATTATAGATTTCTACCTGTAGATATCTGTCATTTCTGGTTCTATTTAAGAACTTGTTTACAAACTTTTGATGGTGGTGCATTTGAGTTTTCACTCATTTTCTGACCAATGATTTTGTATTTTAGGTTTGGCCTCATGGTGGAAAATGTCTTCTGTTGGGTACAAACAACAGTGTTTACTATAAAAACCTTTTTTGAGTTAATTACTACTAATTACTAATAAAGTTTAGCTATTATAAAAAGTATTGACACATGCTCCATTAATTCATTAGTTGAAACTGAAACTATTAATGTTTAGCATTTGGGAAACCTTCTTATAAACATATTATTATATGTTGGCTGTACAATGTTATCTATGCTCTAAATGTAGATACACCATATATGTAACTAAAATGATTCGCTTAGAACGTTCACTAATAACGTGCAGAAAAATTTTCGAACTTTATATAACACCATGGTCCTGTCCAGAAAAAGTAATGATTTAAGACGAATGAATGACATTATATAAAGAGTTGCTGTGTACAAAGGACGTTTGACCCAAGCCTGGTTTCTTTTTCCATCCAAACAGGCTTCCAAAGCCTGTAAATGGCTGGATAGGCATCTGGCTGAATGTGAGTTGGGCTGTTTTGAAGCCACTCTTTAGCAGTAACAAAAACGTCCAAACTCACCACCCACCTCATCAGTGATTGGCCAGTAAAGATGGATGGGAGAAAGGCTGTTTTGAGGCTTGGACTGCACACTATTGTGTTAAACTGTACGTCAAATTAATACACAATCGATGGAGTCATTACTAGTATTACTACTATTTAATACATGGTTTGTGATTTTAGTTGACAGGAGGTTGTCTGAGAGTGCTGAAGAGGTTCTAGAGGTGAGGCTGAAGTTAAAATATCTGATGGTTTGGGTATGAGGACAGCACTTATAGGTGGTACATCAACTTTAATCTCATGAGATATTAATTTTTATTTTGAAGCATTTTTCTGTTTGCTAGTGTCCTTTATTTTTTGTAGCCCATGGCATATTGCACAGTACTGCAGAAAAGGTGCAGTTCATTCACCAGAAGCTCTTGCGCCTTATTTGAACAGGTAAGATACAACACACTAGTTTACTGTTTACTATCCACGCCTCCTGCTGTTCTGATAAACTGTTACCACCCCAAGCTTTCTGAAGTTAATTTGCGGTGGCTTCCTGAGGCACTGCATAAAACATACTTTGCCTCTATTTGGAGATGGTTTTATTGGAATCTGAGGAGGAGGTGAGTAATTCTAAAACTGTGCTGCCAAATGGATCTGTGGTCATACATCTGTACCATGTTTGTCTGTTCTAATCCTGGGTTTATTTCTGTCTAAACTTTCTCTTCCTATTTTCTTTCAAAACTGTTCTTCGTTACACCCCTTAACCCCCAATTAATGTCACAGTACTGACCACACGTATGAATGACAATCACTTGGGAGCCTGCTGCTAGTGGTTTAATGGAACTTTTTCCTAGAGTTAGAGAATAACCATTGTAATACCTGCAACAACTCATGAAATGTATCCATAACGTCTTATCTCTTTTTAGCCAAAGTGTTTGTCAGATTTTATAATATGCACCATAGTCTTGTGTTTAAAAGCAGGCCAAGCTGACCAGGTCTAATATTACCTGCTGTTTGAGTTGCTGCACCAGTCTGTCTTTCTCCCTCTTCAGGAGAGCCACTTCATCCTGAGTCTTCTTCTTTTTCGAGGAGGACAGTTCCAGCAATGCGATGTTAGCATCTTTCTCACTGATGGCTGCTAGAAGTGCCTCCTGCCTGTGTGGAGGACATGGCAACAATCACTGTTGGTTCATCCACAAAACTAAGTACAGTGGGCAAAAAAGTATTTAGTCAGCCACTGATTGTGCAAGTTCTCCTACTTAGAAAGATGAGAGAGGTCCGTAATGTTCATCATAGGTACACTTGAGACAAAATGAGGAAAAAAAATCCAGGAAATCACACTGTAGGATTTTTAAATAATAAAATTGTAAATTATGGTGGAAAATAAGTATTTGGTCACCCACAAGCAAGCAAGATTTCCTGCTCTCACAGACCTGTAACAACTTCTTTAAGAAGTTCTTCTGTCCTCCACTTGTTACCTGTAAATCAACTTTGGGAGCAATTGTAAGCCATACAAGACCATTGATAATCTCCCTCGATCTGGGGCGCCACGCAAGATCTCATCCTGTGGGGTCAAAATGATCATGAGAACGATGAGCAAAAATCCCAGAACTACACGGAGGGACCTGATGAATGACCTGCAGAGAGCTGGGACCAAAGTAACAAAGGCTACCATCAGTAACACACTACGCCGAGCGGGACTCAGATCCTGCAGTGCCAGGCGTGCCCCCCTGGTTAAGCCAGTACATGTCCAGGCCCGTCTGAAGTTTGCCAGAGAGCATATGGATGATCCAGAAGAGGATTGGGAGAATATCATGTTTTCAGATGAAACCAAAATAGAGCTTTTTGGGAAAAACTCAACTCGCCGTGTTTGGAGGAAAAATAATTCTGAGTTGCACCATACCTACTGTGAAGCATGGGGGTGGAAACATCATGCTTTGGGGCTGTTTTTCTGCAGAGGGGACAGGACGACTGATCCGTGTTAAGGGAAGAATGAACGGGGCCATGTATCATGAGATTTTAAGCCAAAACCTCCTTCCATCAGTGAGAGCATTGAAGATGGAACGTGGCTGGGTCTTCCAGCATGACAATGATCCCAAACACACCCGCTCGGGCAACAAAGGAGTGGCTCCGTAAAAAAGCATTTCAAGGTCCTGGAGTGACCTAGCCAGTCTCCAGACCTCAGCCCCATAGAAAATTTGTGGAGGGAGTTGAAAGGCCGTGTTGCCCCAGAACATCACTGCTCTAGAGGAGATCTGCATGGAGGAATGGGCCAAAATACCAGCTACAGTGTGTGCCAACCTGGTGAAGACTTCCAGGAAACGTTTGACCTCTGTCATTGCCAACAAAGATTATGTTACAAAGTATTGAGATGAACTTTTGATATTGACCAAATATCTATTTTCCACCATAATTTACAAGTCAATTCTTTAAAAATCCTACAGTGTAGATTCACTCTTCCCAACCTGGTTTACAATTTTCTTCCTGGTGTCCTTCGACAGCTCTTTGGTCTTGGCCATGGTCTTTTATACAGATAACGAGGTCAAACAGGTGCCATTAATACAGGTAACGAGTGGAGGACAGAAGAGCTTCTTCAAGAAGAAGTTACAGGTCTGTGAGAGCCAGAAATCCTGCTTGTTTGTGGGTGACCAAATACTTATTTTCCACCATGATTTGCAAACATTTTTTAAATATCCTACAATGTGATTTCCTGGATTTTTTCCTCATTTTGTACCTATGATGAAAATGACAGACCTCTCTCATCTTTCTAAGTAGGAGAACTTGCACAATCAGTGGCTGACTAAATACTTTTTTGCCCCACTGTATATAATAACAAATCCATTTATTACAGTATTAACAAACATTCATCTTAAGATCATTAAAAGCAGGGTTCCTTGCAATAATCTATATGCCAGTTAAATACACAGGTCAGCGTTTGAGAGACATAACACTTTGGTAATTCCTTCTAATCCGTTTGGCTGTGAAGAGCCGGTTTTAACACAGCGATGTTAGTGGGCTCCCTAATCCTTCGGGTGTATGGCTCCTTCTGGGTCAGGTCCAGTTACAGAGAAATCACAGAAGCATGCTATCCGGCCTCACAGACAGACAAGACGGAAAAAGAATTAGTATGTGTCTGAACTGATAGTGCAGGCAGGGGAACGTGTGCAGCGGAGGAGTCCATGATGAGTTCCAGTGTATCAGTGGTGAGGGTGAGAAAACACTGACAGCGCAGCGTGTGTCAAGCAGAGCAGCACCCTCGGAGTCTGTTTTTCATTACCATATATTTCTGTCCTGTTTCTCTCCATGCACGTCTGCTTACTTGCTTTTTCTACCTCAATCGTCCAACGTCCCCATCTTTTATTGCCTCTTCGAGGTCTTTATGAGTTGGATAAATCTGCTTTCTCTTCTCAAGCAAACGGTTGTTTTCTCGCTGCCTAAGTCTGTTCAAAGAGTTTTATATTAATAAAATAATATAAAGATTAATGAGACATCTGTGGAGTTTCTATACCTAGCAGGAATAAAACACTCCTCTGCACACACACACACACCAATATTTAATCACATCCACAGACTAGCACCCCATTCACAGTATGACCACAATGATGAAGTAGAACGTAATGTCATGTAAACATACAGGCAACACAGAACATTTACTCTCCTATATATAGCCAAACATGTTTACACAAAACACACCATTTCTGGCACGTGTCCCCATTTGTTTGAGATCAATCATATCAACCATCTAACAGACTGACAATATGGTCGTGTACGCACACACAGGCTTCCCAGTACTGCCTTGTCCACTGGTCTCTTATGTAAACTAATAAATAAGCATTGGTGATGTTCCAGTGCTTTTCTCACCACTAGTGCGTTCTACGCCGAACGAGCTTTAAATACACTGACCTCCTCACTACCTACACTCGTTATGGTCAGCTCCAGACCACAGGCACCCTCATGTACAGCCAGTTTACCCTGGACAAACAGAGCCCAGTTCCTGTTCAACGACCTCCCTGTGCAGTCATAATGAGCATCCTGCTGCTGGCCCAGCTAAATGTATGAGAAGTGAAAGCTGAAGACCAACTTGGGTGGGCAACTGGATGGGGCAAATTATAATGCGTTTAGGTATTTTTATGATGGGATTAGACACTGGGATTAGCTAAAATTACTGCTGTTAAATAGGGGTGTCACATAAAAAAATATACGAAGACGGGAAGTACTGACATTTCATTCCTCAGAAATGAAGGCGAAAATATGATTTTTTTTGGGTCCAGCCTGCCCTGGATTTTAGCTAAGAGTTACTTTCCATAATTGGAAGCATCAAAAAACGATAAATTATCATCAAACTATAACTACATTTAAATTATCATGTGCAAATTATTTGAATAAACCCTACAGTTATTAAAAAATATTTTAACCCCTTTAAATTGAAAGTAATCTAAAAGTTACCCTGTGAAAATGTGCTTTGGGCTTCATTTTATTTAACGTCATTCTCAATCAATGACTATTCATGACGGGAACAAGGTCACAGTGGGGCAAAAAAAGTATCTATTCAAGCCACTGATTGTGCAAGTTCTCCTACTTAGAAAAGATGAGAGAGGGTCTGTAATTTTCATCATAGCTTACACTTCAGCTATGAGAGACAAAATGAGAAAATAAAAATCCAGGAAAATCACATCGTAGGATTTTTAAAGAATTTTAATTGTAAATCATGGTGGGAAAATAAGTATCCTGGTCACCCATAATCAAGTATGATTTCTGGCTCTCACAGACCTGTTAACTTCTTAAGAAGCTCTTCTGTCCTCCACTCGTTACCTGTATTAATGGCACCTGTTTGACCTCGTTATCTGTATAAAAGACACCTGTCCACAGCCTCAAACAGTCAGACTCCAAAACTCAACCATGGCCAAGACCAAAGAGCTGTTGAAGGACACCAGGAAGAAAATTGTAGGACTGCGCCAGACTGGGAAGAGTGAGTCTACAATAGCAAGCAGGTTGTTTTGGTGTGAATAAATCAACTGTGGGAGCAACTGTAAGAAAATGGAAGAGAAATACAAGACCACTTGATAATCTCCCTCGATCTGAGGGCTCCACGCAAGATCTCATCTCGTGGGGTCAAAATGATCATGAGAACGGTGAGCAAAAAATCCCAGAACTACACAGAGGGGGACCTGATGAATGACCTGCAGAGAGCTGGGACCAAAGGAACAAAGGCTACCATCAGTAACACACTAACACCAAGAGGGACTCAGATCCTGCAGTGCAGGCGTGTCCCCCTGCTTAAAGCCAGTACATGTCCAGGCCCGTCTGAAGTTTGCCAGAGAGGCATATGGATGATCCAGAAGAGGATTGGGAGAATATCATGTGGTATAATATCAGAACTTTCTGGTGAAAACTCAACTCGTTGTGTTTGAAGGAAGAAGAATACTGCAGATGCATCCCAAGAACACCATACCTACTGTGAAGCATGGGGGTGGGGAAAACATCATGCTTTGGGGCTGTTTTTCTGCAGAGGGGACAGGACGACTGATCCGTGTTAAGGGAGAATGAACGGGGCCATGTATCGTGAGATTTTAAGCCAAAACCTCCTTTCCATCAGTGAGAGCATTGAAGATGGGAACGTGGCTGGGTCTTCCAGCATGACAATGATCTCAAACACACCGCTCAGACAAATGAAGGAGTGGTTCCGTAAAAAGCATTTTCAAGGTCCTGGAGTGGCCTAGCCAGTCTCCAGACCTCAACCCCATAAGAGAAAATTTGTGCAGGGAGTTGAAAGGTCCATGTTGCCCCAAAAACATCACTGCTCTAGAGGAGATCTGCATGGAGGAATGGCCCAAAATACCAGCTACAGTGTGCAAAAACTGGCGAAGACTTACAGGAAACGTTTGACCTCTGTCATTGCCAACAAAGGTTATGTTACAAAGTATTGAGTTGAACTTTTGTTATTGACCAAATATTTATTTTCCACCATAATTTACAATTAAATTCTTTAAATATCCTACAATGTGATTTCCTGGATTTTTTCGCTCACTTTGTCTCTCATAGTTGAAGTGTAGCTACGATGAACATTACAGACCTCTCTCATCTTCCTAAGTAGGAGAACTTGCACAATCAGTGGCTGACTAAATATTTTTTGCCCCACTGTATGTCAATACTAGTCGCTCATATTGGCATAGGGCCAATTTAAAGTGACCAGTTAACCAACGCATGTCTTTTGTATGTGGGAGGAAACCGGAGCAACCAGAGCAAAACCACATGGATGTGGGGAGGACATGCAAATTCCTCACAGGTGGAATCCAACTTTGGGATCAAACTGGTGAGCTGTGAGGCGATTGCGCTAACTGTAACGCTGTCACCGTGTTGCCCAGTGACTGTAAAAATAGCAAGATACAAACTCACTTACTTTTTACGATTTTAATCTAACCTTAATTTTACAAACCATTCTTTAAAATTTCAAACAAGACAAAAACTTTTTTTTGCTATTCAAGGGGAGTGTTTTTGTAAATGTGTTATGGGTATGTACAGTGTAAGTGCTAAACAATTTTCTTAGCACTGAAGAGATCCAACTGTGTTTCACAACACAACCAAAAAATTCTACAGCGCCAATAATTTGTCTTTTACAACATCTGATGAAAAAAAGGCAAACATCAGACACATAATTTACTGACTAATGTCAGATACTCGGACTAAGAGCACTGATATAGGATGGCACTACACTGTTCATGTTATTGTATAGAGTTATACAGCCCTTAACGCATGCAATTCCCTGCATCAGTGCTCCTACTCTGAGATGTTTGATTAAAACAGCTGTCTGGAATAATGATTGGAGAGGAAACAAATGGGAAAAAGATGGAAGCAGAGTCCCATAAATATGTCCAAAATGAAAGAAAACAGGCCAACAAAGTCACTTCTGGGAATTGTTACTGGCTCGACAAGTCTGCCTTGAAGAGGTTACAAAATGACCTGTTGATAGGGTTAAGGGGTCAACTAGCTCATCACTCCTATCAACGGCCTAATGAGAGAAGCTCTCAATCACTCAGCACACCCCTCCATTGTACTAAACACTCATCCATTTCAGTCTCATTTCCCCCTCACTATCTCACTCTCTAATCTACACTTCCCTACAGAGGCCCTTCACTGAGCCTCCAAGCAAGGCCTCATTGCTCCCAGTTCTCTCCGTCTCTTATCTGTGGGAGAAGATAATGAGGAGCTATGATTTATAGGTAATGCATGATGGAGGGCCACAGTATGCTACATAGAAGTGAAGCTAAACAACAGCAGGAATGCTGAACTCTGAAAGACTCCTTCAATGAATATTGACTGAAGAACACTAATCTAAGATTAACAACCACTGAGGCAGGGGTAAGAAAATATTACGAGTTATCACTATTTCACTCAACGGCACTGTGGTACAAGGTCACAAAACAGTGAAGGTAGCAGGGAAGAACGTAAACTGGAAAAACAGTAAGATAGGTGATATAAGAGCAAAAACCTAAACGCAAAAGAGTATTTCCTGTATATAAACACACCAATAAGCCTTCTGAACCATCTGGATAACCGTCATTCTTTTCACACTCCATAAAGATAACCACTGAGCACAAACATGTGAGGTGGAGACGTTTGGATGAAGCCCAAAACCAAGCAGTGAGGCAAGAGTTCATTACACTTTATAAATGGCATCAATCATCAAGCTCTGCCCAATCTATTACATAAAACAAAAAACAGGCAGGAGGTATCAAACAACAATGTTGGAGTATTTCCAACATATTCAAAATATTAAAGCAATTTCAGCTCTATTATTCATTGCCCCAGTGCCACAGCTTGATTTTCCAGTGCTACTGTGTACAGGCCAGGGTGTGCATGCACTTAATGTGGAAGGAAGAGGGAAAAATATGGTGTCTGTTAACTGTTTACTTCTGCCCTGGGGTACAAAGCCGTAGAAGTGTTTGAAAAAGAAGGGAAACACCGGCTGCCTTTAAGTGTTTCTGAAAGCCTGTTTTACAACCCAAATCAGAAAAAGCTGGGACAGTATGGAAGTGTTTCTTACATTTACTTTGATGTTTAATTTCATTGCAGACAGTATGAACCTAAGATGCTTCATGTTTGGCACTTCATTGCATTTGCTATTATCCATCCATTCCTGCATTTCAGGCCTGCAACAAATTCCAAAAAAAGTTGGGACGCTAAAGCACTGACCACTTTGGAACGCTCAAAAGACGTTCTGGCATCGAGGAGAGCAAGAGATGAAGTGTTTCAGGTGTTCTTTTCCTAAAACGATCTGGAATACTAATTCGTCTGACCACAACACACCCAGAGAAGTCGAATAAACCACAGTTAACATAAGGCTTCTTTTTGCGCACTAAAGTTTTAAGTGACATTTGTGAATGTAAGTCCGTATTGTAGTGTTTGACAAAAGTTTGCCAAAGCAATCCCTTGCCAATGTGGTTATTAGTTACTTCTGAATGCTCTTCTTGATGCAGTGCCGTCTGAGGGCTTGAAGATAACAGACGTTCAGTCTGCCCTTGTTTACACTCTGACATTCCTCCAGATTTACTGAATCATTTATACAGTGGTACTTCGGTTCTCGTTTCAACCGAAACTCGATTCACGATTCAGTACACAGTGATTCAGTGATTCAGGTTCAACAGCACTGGCTCAGTGACATTTATTGTGTTTTTCTTTATTTTTACATGTACAGTACTGTATTCTAAGTGTAAATAAACCCCCCTGGGTCCTAAAAAGGTTAGTTAGAGCCAACTGAAAGGAAACCGAAAGGAAACCCAGGCTGCAGTTAGCTTAGCAGCTATACTAGTGACCCAGAGTTCACCAATAGAGTTGAGTGTTTTGCTTTTACTTTTCACTTTCAATCCATTACTCACTAAATCGTGAAATTTTTCAACGCTTTATTAAAAAATAAGCTTTGGCCAACTGTAGGTTAATGTAAGTGTTTTAAACATTAACTTACTTATTTACATTTGCATTTAGCAGACGCCCTTATCCAGAGCGACTTACAATTGAGACAGTCTTACAATCCAAGCAGTTGTGGGTTAAGGGCCTTGCTCAAGGACCCAACAGTGGCAGCTTGGCAGATGTGGGATTTGAACCCTGGTCCCTTTTGGTCCATAGTCCAGTACCTTAACCACTAGGCTACCACAGTCCTGTTCATTACTTATGATAGGTTCTGCTATGATGCAGTACAGATGGCTCTACTCGTTAAACTCATCGGTTCATGGATTTGTCGGAACACATCTCCATAGTAAATCAGGGAGCACCTGTAAAATACAACCCAATTAATGCATATAATGCCTTATAGAGTGTGGATTTTCTGGGGGACTGGAACAGACTGATTAACATCTGCTCGGTACTCGTCGTTCTCAACGAGACTTCTGGAACGAATTAATGACGAGAACCGAGGTACCACTGTATATGCAAATCCCTTCCAATCTTTCTTTGAGGAAGACCGTTTCGAAACATTTCAATACTCTTTTCACACATTTGTTGACAAACTGGAGCTCCTCTGCCCATCTTTGTTTCTCCAATACTCAGCCTTTCATGGATTCTGCCTGTATGACCAATCATGACTACAATCACCTGTTTGAACTTCCATCATAATTATTATTTTACCTCAGTACTAGCCCTAAATTGCCTTGATCCCAACATGTTCTGGAACGTGTTGCAGGTTGGGGTCTGTATCTTCTTGACATGACTAGGTGACAAATGTTTATTTTTCAGTGTTTATTAATTAGATTTTTCAATGATTATTAAGCTCCCAGGAGTCACATGGTGCAGTTGAAGGTACACCCTGGACATGGTAGGGGTCACTGTTGCAGCACCAGTGCATGAATTCCTCCCGCCCCTCAATCTGGCAAATACGCCTGACCAGAGCTGTGATGTGTGATCCAACGTGGCTAATGCACACGATATTAAGGCACACATCGTGACATGGAAATATTTCGCCTTAATGAATGATACAGAAATATATGGTGGTACACACACTATTGCTGGCTCTTTGCTCCCAGTGGACCTCAGCATATATCAGATCTTTTCTCGAGGCTGTCAGAGCAACTTTAATTAATGCTGATAGCAGAAGCCCATAGCATTCCTGCCTCTTCCAAACACATAAAAACATGCCACACTCTGCTGCCATCTCTAGCAGCTCAGCCTCTCATGGGAACAATCAAAAAATCTTTCTCAGAGAGAGAGAGAGAGAGAGAGAGAGAGAGAGAGAGAGAGATCATACAACAAACAGGTTGTGTGTCATGTTGTTGCTTGCTCTTGCATGCTCTGCATAAAACTAGTCTGTAAAATTTCAAGAGATTACTACAAAACATCTTTCACTGCAGAGTTTTATACCACAAACACTACATTAAGGCTGATGTTATACTCTGTGGAGCTGAAGTCTGGACTATTCCAAATACAGTTCAATGACCTGTTGGCAGAACAGGCTTAATGAGATCAGCTCTGTTTCTCTAAGCAGTCAAAATAAATGAATCAAATCATACACATGCTGCTTCCGAATACTAGGGGAAAAAGCAGATCGACAGATTATGATCACCAGGAAATACGCCAATTTTTACTTGTCAAGAACATTTAACCAAAAAAGGCAATCACTCACTGTATTATGATATTATATATTTAGCTGCTACAACAAATTACATAGAGGAACTAGACAAACATAATCCCAAGACTGAAAGACAATATTCAACAATTTTAAACAAACAAATTTGGTTTCAAAACCACACTCATGGTTTTCATCCTATGAAGCATGGTTATAAATATGATATTGTACGACGCTTATATAGCGAGCACCGTAGCACTCACACCTCAATGACATGCGCAGATACCTACGCAAACGTCCACGCACAAATCCCACGTTAGCAAATACATAGAGGCAGAAGAATAAATCAACCTTACACTGGTGCAAATGCTTTGCAGCTGCTTCTTCCGAAAATAAGGTGGGAACAGCTTAACACTTAACACTGTTTCCTCAATACAGACTTTCCACAAACTTGTTAAAAAAAACTGCACCTGAACCTTATATAATAAACCCCTACTGTTAGACTTGTGTTAACACCCACAGTTACAGTGGGGCAAAAAAGTATTTAGTCAGCCACTGATTGTGCAAGTTCTCCTACTTAGGAAGATGACAGAGGTCTGTAATTTTCATCATAGATGCACTTCAACTATGAGAGACAAAATGAGAAAAAAATATCCAGGGAATCACATTGTAGGATTTTTATAGAATTTAATTGTAAATTATGGTGGGTGGAAATAAGTATTTGGTCAATAACAAAAGTTCAACTCAATACTTTGTAACATAACCTTTGTTGGCAATGACAGAGGTCAAAACGTTTCCTGGAAGTCTTCACCAGGTTGGCACAACACTGTAGCTGGTATTTTGGCCCATTCCTCCATGCAGATCTCCTCTAGAGCAGTGATGTTTTGGAGCGAGCGACACAAATTTTCAACTCCCTCCACAAATGTTTCTTTTTCTATGGTGTTGAGGTCTGGAGACTGGCTAGGCCACTCCAGGACCTTGAAATGCTTTTTATGGAGCCACTCCTTTCGTTGCCTGAGCGGTGTGTTTGGGATCATTGTCATGCTGGAAAGACCCAGCCACGTTCCATCTTTCAATGCTCTCACTGATGGAAGGAGGTTTTGGCTTAAAATCTCACCATACATTCTTCCCTTAACACGGATCAGTCGTCCTGCCTTTTTTTTTTTTTACCAAAAAAAGTTCTATTTTGGTTTCATCTGACCACATGATGTTCTCCCAATCCTCTTCTGGATCATCCATATGCTCTCTGGCAAACTTCAGACGGGCCTGGACATGTACTGGCTTAAGCAGGGGGACACGCCTGGCACTGGCAGGATCTGAGTCCCTCTGGGCGTAGTGTGTTTACTGATGGTAGCCTTTGTTACTTTAGTCCCAGCTCTCTGCAGGTCATTCATCAGGTCGATCTGTTTAGTTCTGAGATTTTTGCTCACCGTTCTCATGATTATTTTGACCCCACGGGATGAGATCTTGCGTGGAGCCCCAGATCGAGGGAGATTATCAGTGGTCTTGTATGGCTTCCATTTTCTTACAGTTGATTTATTCACACCAACCTGCTTGCCTATTGTAGATTCACTTTTCCAAGCCTGGTGCAGGTCTACAATTTTCTTCCTGGTGTCCTTCGACAGCTCTTTGGTTTTGAGTTTGGAGTCTGACTGTTTGAGGCTGTGGACAGGTGTCTTTTATACAGATAACGAGGTCAAACAGGTGCCATTAATACAGGAAATGAGTGGAGGACAGAAGAGCTTCTTAAAGAAGTTACAGTCTGTAAGAGCGAGAAATCTTGCTTGTTTGTGGGTGACCAAATACTTATTTTCCACCATGATTTACAATAAAATTCTTTAAAAATCCTACAATGTGATTTCCTGGATTTTTAGTTCATGTACTTATGACCTCTCTCATCCTTCTACGTAGGAAAACTTACACAATCAGCGGCTGACTAAATACTTTTTTGCCCCACTGTATAAGTCTGCTCTAAGAAAATGCCAGAAGAGAAATAAATAAAGAAGGACAGGGAATAACAAGCGGGGCACAGAAAACACAAGAGGTAGACAGTAAGTGTGTTTACATGCACTTAATAATCCGATCATAGTTGGATTTCTGCTGTTATCTGATTATTCAAATTCTCATGTGTACAGCATAGTCCCATCTAGAAATCCAATGAAAAATATGATAAACAGCTGAATTTTACCCCAGTCATCGGATTACTCACAGCATGTATACCAGTTACCCGATTTTCTAACCCGACACAGATGCCAGGTCTGCCTATTCTAAAGACTCGACTTTATTTAGCCTCTTCTGAAGAATTTGATTATTTAATATTAAAGTTTGAAGTTTATGTCACATACTTTCAGACTTTCTGCAGTTATCGGATCATTAAGTGCATGTAAACGCACTCAGTGAGAGCATGACAGAAGCTCCTCCCACTGAACAGCACCTGCGATAGCCTTTATTGAAAGGGGTGGAAGATGTTCAAGGAGGAATGACGCATCCAATCTACGGAAGGAGAAACTCAAGGCTAAGCAAAACAGACAGTGGAACACAGAAGCTTCACCACGGGACACCAAACAGGACTAAAACCTGTCAGTGAGACATACAGTCCATAGGCCAGCCTCCCGCTGGTGCAAGCCAAACACAGGAGCTTCGAAGCATAGGGGACTGAGTATATTTCTTCACTTTATGAGTTTTGACATAACTACAACGCGGGTTATCGAGATGTTGCCTGCAACAGCTCGACAGCTTAAGAGTTTCTATAGTAAATAAAAAGTTCTGGACGAAAAAACGGACTGAAAAATGGGGTCTATGCTGCAACATTACTGCTGTATTTAATAAATGTCTACCACAATTACACAACTGCTAATGGTTCAGCCTTCATGTTTCTGTCATCTGTTCTCTTGCAGTCCACATGAGATTTCTCTTTGTTCGTTCAGAGGTCCTAATTAAACCAAGGCTATAATAGGATTATTTGTTTTGAGGTTTTGTTGTTATTTGTTTATGTATTCTTTTGGAGAGTAGAAATTGCTCATAGTTATGTTTATGTATTAAATGTCATTGTAACTGCAAATAGTTATGGGTTGGGGGAAATAACTGTGTGCAACCGCTGATAAGTGGATTCAGCCATTCAGGCTTAGGGCAGGATGAGTAACGAATGAGGGGAAGGACAAATGAGGAGTGCTAGAGCAAAGGTCTCGACCTATTGCTGTTTTCTTTGCCACAGGCCGCCATGACCTAGGGCTGTGGCAAAGAAAAGGGAATGACTGGCGAGTTCACCTTCATGGCTCTCGCCGAGTCTGTTCAAGGAGTTAAACAGACCTTGTGACGTAGGCAAAGGCAGGTTGGATATTTATGATTTACCATAGAAACCAATCCTTTCTGCAAACTCAACTGTATACAGATGTGCACCATTTAACAACAGCATTACGTTCTGTGAGATAGGACATTGACCGACATGGACGCTGCCCAGACATTACCATAGTCACAGTCTTTTTGTGCTACTGTAATGCAAATATAAAGGGTATTTTCTTTAAAAGACTATAATTTTTGGTATTATTTATTATAATAAAAGTTTAACTGTAAAAAGACCTGGACGTTCAATGATATACAGTGGTATGAAAAAGTTTGGGCACCCCTGATAATTTTCATGATTTTTCTTTATAAATCATTGGTTGTCCAGCTCAGCAATTTCAGGTAAATATATCATATAGCAGATGAACACCGTGATATTTGAGAAGTGAAATTAAGTTTATAGGTTTTACAGAAAGTGTGCAGTAATTATTCAAACAAAATTAGGCAGGTGCATAAATTTGGCACCTTTGTCATTTGAATACCTTTAGCACTAATTATTGGAACACAAAATTTGTTTTGTAAGCTCATTGACCCTTGATCTACATACACAAGTGAATCCAACTATGAGAAAGTGTTAAGGTGGCCAATTGGAAGTTTTTCTCCTCTTTGCATCTTCTCTGAAGAGTGGTAACATGGGAGCCTCAAAACAACTCTCAAATGGCCTGAAAACAAAGGTTGTTCAACATCATGGTTCAGGGAAAGGGAAAGGCTCTCTCAGAGATTTCAGCTGTCAGTTTCCACTGTGAGGAACATAGTGAGGCAATGGAAGACCACAGACACAGTTCTAGTTAAGGAACTCCCGAAGTGGCAGACCAAGAAGAATCTCAGATAGGCAGAGGCGAAGGATGGTGAGAACAGTCATAGTCAAGCCACAGACCACCTTCAAAGACCTACAACCTCATCTTGCTGCAGATGGTGTCACTAATCATCGTTCAACTATACAGCACACTTTGCACAAGGAGAGGCTGTATGGGAGAGTAATGCAGAAGAAGCCTTTTCTGCAGACACGCCACAGTCACTTGAGGTGTGCTACAGCACATTTGGACAATCCAGCTTCATTTTGGAATAAAGTGCTGTGTACTGATGAAACTAAAATTGAGTTATTTGGACATAACAAGGAGCGGCACACATCCCAAGACAAACATTTGCTACCCACAGTAAAATTTGGTAGCGGTTCCATCAGGCTGCGGGACTGTGTGGCCAGTGCAGGTACTAGGAATCTTGTTAAAGTTGAGGATCGCATATTCCAGTTAATATCTCCAGATTCTTGAGAACAATGTTCAAGAATCAGTGACAAAGTTGCACCGAGGCCAACGACCCAAAACCCTGCTCAAAATCTACTAAGGCATTCATGCAGAGGAACCAGTACAACATTCTGGAATGGCCATCTCAGTCCCTAGACAAATGTGAGCTGTCCATGCTCGGAAACCATCAAACCTGACTGAACTGGAGATGTTTCTAAAGAAGAATGGTCCAAAGCACCTTCAACCAGAATCCAGACTGGAAGCTGTAGGAAGCGTTTAGCGGCTGTTATTTCTACAAAAGGAGGATCTACTAAATATTGATGTCATTTTTCTGTTGGGGTGCCCAAATTTATGCACCTGCCTAATTTTGTTTGAATAATACTGCACACTTTCTGTAAAAACCTATAAACTTAATTTCACTTCTCAAATATCACCGTGTTCATCTGCTATATGATATATTTAACTCAAGTTGCTGATCTGAACAACCAATGATTTATAAACTAAAATCATGAAAATTATCAGGGGTGCCCAAACTTTTTCATACCACTGTACCTGTACAAGGAGGACTGTCTGCCTTCTGTGGCCTTGCCTGTGACCTATCCTGTCATAAAACACTTGGCATTTTTGTCTGAACAGAAAAAACAGGTCTACAGCCTAGGTTGTCTCCTTTTGTAAACTACAATGGTGGCCCATTCTTCTCCCACCCCACAGGGCATTCCAGTTATCGGGACTGGTAACCTGCATAGCCTATGAGGAATTTAGGAATGAATATGGTCAGACTTTTGTTGCTGTGTTTGATATACCAAAACACAGATAATTAGTTATTCTCACTTCCACAAATAGCTGCACAAACCAAAGCACGTCAGCAAAGAGCTCAGTTAATGGTCAAGTTACATCAAGTAAATGGTTGATGAGGCTGAACAGCTCCGTTTCCTAGAGACGGGGTATATAGGCAGAGAATACCACAGACCAAAATGAAATGCCCCCAAGTACCACCAGCCACAGCCCAATTACCACCAGCCCAACACAGAATGCTGTAAAACAAACCTAGAGGCCCTTAAACCTACAGTTAGCAGATTTGGAAGTCAGGGCTGCACATCCACGCAGACGCTATAAGTAAAGAGTCGAGGCTGGTTTACGACAGTTTGAAACAACCTGCTGCTTTCCTCATTGCATCTGCATTATTTATGACTGCACTCTGCTGAGTTCTACACAGGCCTGCATTTAGCCCTGTCAATCTTTTACTGCTCTTCTTTATGACTGTCTCTTTCCACCCGACAAGAGATGGCAGTACTTCAGACGGTGCTATGGGAGAGCTCCTAAGTCTGACTAGCACATCTGTGAATAAAGTTCAACTCCCCATATGTGCTCATCCTTAACTCTGACCCTCCCTAAAACCCCAGCCACTGTCAGTTCAACAATGTGCACACAAGTGCCAAATTGTACTTTAATAGAATATCACACAGAAAAAAAAACCCATCCCCAAATGCTCATGGCAGATTTACACACACAGTGCTTTGGTGAGAGTATGCGGCTGTAAAACAGATATAAAACAGTTTTTTATCTATCCCAAAGCTGATCTCAAGGACCTCACACTCTTTACGGCGTCCTGTCCCACTGCCTGCAGCAAAAGGAAATGAGTGGATTTGCAGCATTCTATGTCCTTTACAAAAGGAAAGCTAAAGAAATAAATGTAACTAAACAAAATGCCCGACGTTTGGGCAGCACTTTACTCGGCTGCCATAAAGGTGTGATTGTTTTTTGTTTTTTTTATAAACAAACAAACAGAGGTGAAGTGCTATTTCTCCTTACACACTGCTGTAATCTTCCTGTAATCTCTGATCCTGATTATTAAAAACAAACTACTGTCACACAATTCTGACATTATTAATATGCATTCATTTGAATCGATTATTATTACAGGCCATTTAATGACCATCCAATCAACGCCTGTTCACATTACCAACCGATGTGGATGACAATAATAATCAATTGTAATAGGAAATAAAAATGTGTCTTTTTAACTCCAGACATTGAGGCCATTTATAGCCAATCAATCCTGAGCATCCATGAGCAGAGGTAGGAGTTTAAGAGTCTGTGATTCATGTTCTCTAACCTATAACTATATAAACTGGTTCACATTCACTCGTTGAATCTGGTTGATATGGCTGATCTTCTGTATTGTTTGTAATACTGTCCATCAATGCATTTTTGGTTTCCATCAAACTCATCAATCAGTCACATTTTCAGCACCATCTCAGATGCATTTACGTATTGTTTGCTCGCAGTGTTTTTTTGTGAAAATACCCTTTCTATTTACATTACAACAGCATAAGAAGTCTATGGTAACTATGCATGTGACTATGGTAACGTCCTGTTTCACAGTATGTAGTTGTAAAGTGGTGCATACCTGTACGGCATTAAAGTTTGTTTTTTATTCTGTACATGGGCTATAAATGTGCTCCTTTAGTGCCAGAAGCACTCAAAGAGAACCTTCAAAAAGGTTTTCAATCACACATTCCTTATCAATCTATTTTCTCAGATCATATGAACCTCAATTAAGGGTTAGATTTCCCCTACATTTTCAGTGAGTTAAGCTAAGTAATGACACAACTGTTTCCCATCAACTCATCTTTACTAAGGTTGATAGTAATTCTGGAGTGATTGTAGTTTGTAGTAGGATATGTGCTACTAAGGCTTTTATTGTCAAAGATCTCAAGCTTAATGCACAGAATGCTTCTCATTGCTCTTCTACTGGAATTACATGGAAGTTCATTACATGGAATCAGCAGATAACAAAATGGGCATTTAAAGTAAACCCTGAAACTGTTACTTTCTGTATAATGTAGTGGCAGGTCAAAAGTACAGATGACTGGACTCAAACTGAAAAAAGCCTGGTCCAAGAAAGAGTGAAATTACAAAGGAATTGAATTAAAACAGCAAATGGAGAGACTGCAAAGGAGAGCTGGATCGCAAAGGAAGACGACACTGAAGTGTTTGATGTGTTCAGATAATCAGGCCACACTGAAAAGGCAGAGGGAGATTAACCTTCGAGACATGGCCATAATTCATTCCAGATCTATCACCGAGAGGTCCAGACATCCAGCATGATGACGACTGAGCAGAAACACTCCACCTGCCAGCGGATTTGCTGACAACTTCTTTCCTCTCCCTCTTGCACTTGTTCCCCACCCCCAATTCCACTCTGGTCCCTTTTTTAGCCTCCACTGTCCCTTCTCTTCCAGTGCAGATGGACAGGCAGAATTTTTAGGCCCTTTTCTGTTAGTATATCATCATGTCATCAACGTGAGTGAGCCAGAGCAGATCCAGTGGAGCGCAGGCTGACCTCCAGCTCCACTGCACTCCCTGATAAAAGGTAAAGAAGTCTGGAAGTCCAGCAGCTTCAAAGGAATTTAAAGGTTGCTTATCAAGTCTGCTAATGCGCCTGCTCTGATCCCGACTTCCAGAATTAGTGCTGCTCTCACTCGCCACACTGACAATGAAAAGTCCCAACATCAAAATCATACCACAGCACAGTTTAGTCAGCCTGACGAATCCTATATCTGACCCTAGCACTGGGTACTGCAGTGCATCTGATGGCTCTCTGTCATAAGAAATCATTTTGCTGGAGGGGTTTCCTTCCTCTTTCATGATAGCTTGAAGAGAGAAGGATATTTAAGGCATGTGTCAATATGTTAAGGCAGAATTCCAAATAGTTTCTAAATCCCTTTCATGTTCTACATTTACATTTACAGCATTTAGCAGACGCCCTTATCCAGAGCGACTTACAACTGATACAACCTTACAATCCAAGCAATTGTGGGTTAAGGGTCTTGCTCAAGGACCCAACAGTGGCAGCTTGGCAGAGGTGGGATTGAACCCTGGACCTTTTGGTCCATAGTCCAGTACACAGTCCTGTTCACAGTACACAGTCCTGTTCTAGAATTTATAACTTACACTTGCTTGCAATGTCTTTACCTCTCCAAAGGAAGAGAAGCCTGTTATACCTGGAGAAACTTCAACTGTCTCTTGAGCATCTGCTGCTGCTTTGAACGTGCTTTGGGACAATGTTCACAAAATATGAAATTTAAGACTGAAAATCTGCCACGGTCATTCATTCTTACACGAGTAGCCGACTCAGTAACACCGACACAGGGGAAAAAGCAGTTGGGGATACATATGCCAGCTCTGAAATGGAGCCATTTTGCCTGAGCAGGGTGGTACAGGGTGGAGAAACTGGACTTGGCACCAAGCAAGAAGTCTCATTACAGATGCTCGTAAACGCCTGCCATGTTCACCCAAGTCTGCCTGCCCCTTTTAATGGGCTGCCCCTTTTCTACCCCACAGTGCCCAATGCCAGTTCTTGTAAACTGGATTTACAATGTTATTATTTGCCTTCTCCTGTTTATTCATTCCTTTAAATGGGGCAGAGTTTGAGCTCAGGAGCAGAAAGTGGCTGAGCTTGGGGTTTTAGTACGCCCCACAACGCTCATATTTATGTCTGGCAGCAAAAGTATAGTTTAGTTCTGCACTCAGTAGCCCAAAGTTATCTTGCATACTTGTAGAAGTACAATTTTCTATAAATACTGTGTCTGATTATTAATTCTATCTGAAAATAAATAGAGACAAATCAAAATTGTTCTTTAAAAGGTATTTTTTGTTCAGACACCATCCCATGGGGTCCACCAGAATAATGGGATGACCTGGCTGAATCAAAAGATACTGTTATGGTATTGATGTATTATTTTATTTCTGGTGCTATGTATTAGCTTGCAAGACAGTTAAGGCCAAATTAACAAAATCATAGTATGCAGTTCATTTCACAAAACAAAACATACTGAATACACTAAATACACAAGTTTAATTACTTCTCAATCTTACACAGGCTGAAGAACTTGGGTTAACTAGTATGCCCACCATTTGCTATGCCCAACCATAGCTTGTATCCAGGCTAGAGGTGGCCCAACAGAGTACTAGAGCCTCCTTTCAGTTGTACAGTTTTCCCCAATAAACCTATCCCTTCTTATCCTTCAACCCCTTCTTGGTGAATTTTCTGGTCAATGAATGCAGATCCTCAACATTTCTCATCAGCCTTGCCAATAAATTCTGTTTAAATGAGCCTGACTGAAATCTAAAGTAAATTATTTGTTTGAAGAGCTATAGAAACTGCATTGTCTGACAAAAGTTAATGTATTTTTGAGTGTCAGAGCATAGAAATGTGTGTGTAGTTTGAATGGGCATGCTGTCACTGGGTTACTACAATCACCTCCCAATATTGAACATTTACTGTACTGGGCAAAAGTCTTAGGCCACCATTAGATTAGATAAACCATTGCTTTAGCAATGGTATAATGACCATATATAATTATTTCTCAGTATATTTATTAGAATACAACCAGAAAATACAGAAAATATGTATACAGTATTAAAAAACTGAACCGGAAATCTACAAACAAGCCAAAATGCAGCTTCTACAGGTTACAGTGGCAAGTATTCAGCGTGAAATCCCCTTACACTTGAGCAATTGCAGCATCTGGCAAACCAGTAATGAGTTATAAATGGAAGTTTGAAATTTTTGGGTGTGGTCGTCAATGGCATATGGTCATTATATCATTACTAAAATAACAAATCTATTCAAGGTGTAGTGCTGGACCAGAAGACTATCTTCTGCATTAACCTTATCCAAGTCAACTTTATTCCTATTGTGCTGGTTCACTGATGACAGATGAATGTTACTCTCTGCATAACCTCTGTGGCCTACAGATCACACTTCAGCTGTGCTAAAAGAACATGAACATGGCACATAATTAGCATGTGCTAACACATAGAGAACATAAACGATAACATCGAAACAATGTGAGTAATATATTAAGCCCCTTGATGTAGGTGTATACACTTGTACAAACCAGGAAAAGTGGCAGAAAAGTAGTGTGAAAAGTGCTTTCAGTGACAGTTTCCTACAAATCTTATACTGGACGTCCTTAACTACATATTCAACCGCATGATATTCTCAGCATATATAACTTTTACTACCATACTTTCCCACAGACTATTAGTGTCAGTTGCAAAAGAACCAGCATCACACAGAGTACAAAATCTTGGTTTGTAACCTCAGGTTTCCAAGTACAATTTTTTTGCTTCCTTTCCCATAATACGTACCAGATATACTTTGTAACTTGGAAAGAATTTGGCCGTACCTAGGCTCATTGACAACTGCTTTCTCTAGGACTTCTGGGATTTCTCTTGAACGCATTTCACTAGCCAGCATGGATGAATATAGAAAATGTTTATATTCATTTGAAATTTCCATTTTATGTCATTTTAATGTGGTCAGTTTGCAAATGTACGCATAAAGCACGATTGTTTAAGGGCGAGCATAGGAGGTTATGACAGCACCACATGCAATATTGGATTTTAGCCCCGCTGCATCTAAATTGCTGGGGCTCACTGATTGGTGGTGGCGGCACTCGATGTCTCTTGGTATCATTTGTTGACAGTAGGACAGGGACAAACAAAATGACTAGGAAGACTTTGGCAAGTTTTCAAGCTATGTGGAAGGGTTTGGACTGGTTCCAGGTGAAAAGGAGAGCCAGCAAACCTTCATGGTAATGCTAGGATGGTTTGGAACCAGCGACAGGTGTCTTGGCCATTAGAGTGGAGGAGTGAGAAGAGAGGAAGGAACTGAAGTGGGCAACCTGAATCGCTTAAAAAAACCCCAACAATAACAAACACAAAAAAGCTGCTGCCAGTGAACTTGTGATGTTGGCGGAGGAGTAAACAGCACTGAAGCATTATTTGTCGCTAGTCTTTAATCCACTGAGAGGATTAAAAGCCTCTTCTCACTGATGTCTACTTTGGCCAGAAAATACTTGCATGCTCACAAGGTCTTCATCAGAAAACCCTCATCTGATTAATGCTAGCCAATAAAACAAAAACAGCATATATGTGAATATTAAGTGTTTACCCGCCACCCCCAAGGTGCCGCCAACCACCCTGATGGTAATACCATATAACGTGATAATATTACGAGAAAGTATGATGGTAGGAGATGTATCAGTGGTCACAAAGGTACAGGAGTTCAGGTACTTGGGATCAACTGTCCAAGGAAATGAGGAGTGTGGAAAGGAGGTAAAGAAGAGAGTACAGGCAGGATGGAGTGTGTGGAGAAGAGTGTCAGGAGTGCTGTGTGACAAAGGGTCGCAGCAAAGTGAAAGGAAAGATTTATAATAAGTAGTGAGACCAGCCTTGTTTGTATGGCTTAGAGACATGCCCGACAAAGAGTACAGGAAGGCAAAGCTGGAGGTGGTCAGAACTTAAGATGTTGAGGTTCTCTTTAGGAGTGTCTAGGGTGGACAGGATTAGGAATGAGATCATCAGAGGGGCAGCACAGGTTGGAAAATTGGGAGACAAGATTCGAGAGGGAAGACTGAGATGGTTTGGACATGTGCAGTGGAGGGATAGTGGATATATTGGTAGGAGGATGTTGGAGATGGAGCTGCCAGGCAAGAGACGGAGAGGAAGACCAAAGAGGAGTTATTTGGTTGTGGTAAATGAAGATAAGCAGGGAGTTTGGGTGAGAGTAGAGGACGTGGAGGACAGGGTGTGGTGGAAACGTTTAACTTGCTGTGGTGACCCCTGATAAAGGGAGAAGCCGAAAGAAGAAGAAGAAGAGAAAATGACGGTAGGGAGAAAAAGGACACCGAGTAACCAACCTAAAAAATATAGACGAAAAATGGACGTTGACCAGACTCATCATAGCACCTATTAATTGAAATATTTCCACACCGCCATCATGTTTAAAACAATAATATTAATAAAACAAAAGTGAAAACATTTAGTAACAGGACTGTACAATACAGCACTTCTTATCCTGTATCTTTTATAAAACTTACCAAAAAATTAAGCCATGTGGTTTTCAGCCTCTGAGACTGCGTTCTCTTTCCTGTCAGCAGGTGTCCCATGATTCACAATGCTAGCTTTCTGTCATTTCAGACGTGAATACATCCTTTCAACATCTGTTTCACTAACGTCTGAGGTCTGCGTATTATAATATGAAATACTAATCTGTTTTATTACATCTAATTCAACGACTGAATGATAAAAACTAGTATGAGTGAACCCTTGGGACAACTGCTGACAGAAGAGATCGGCATTCATAAACAACGTCTTTCATTTCGTTAAGTGTTTCAAGTTTTATAAAAGATACAAACAGAAAATTAAAGGTGTCTAATTAATTTCATTGTTAAATAAAAACACCGTGTAAAGTATCTAAAATGTCCACGTTCGGTCAACTCCTGTTTCACAGAACATATAGATGGTAAATCACACACACTGTATATAAGACCAGATTTTTGTTCCCTATGATAACACTATGTAACACAAGTTTTGTTCCCAGCTTTTTAATGTTATATTCCAATTGCTTATGTCTAAAACAAATTAAAAATTGCTTACATTCATCATAAACTTCACTTTTGTGACCACGGCAATGAAAATTATGAATTTTTATTATAGAAACAGGTCACCAACAGGCATGCCGAAGTATGCTTTGTAGGCCTCACACATCTTAGCAGATGCTTCCACAGTACTTTTTCGCTCTTGTCTTTATAAAATGGCCACATACATAGCAAAACGCGTCTGCTGGATGTATGCAACCTCTTGATGCCATCTAAATGAACTAAGTTGCTGTGTACTGTAAGGAAAAAGGATGTCTCTCCAAACTCGATAAAAATGGTCAATCTTTATTCCATGCAGTATCAAAGCACAAGAGTGTACTGAGGACTCAGCAGACAAAGACTGATCACCCGGTAGCAGAGTAACACACAATATATACATTTGAAAGTAGTGGTCCTTCCTAAGCTCCTCCTGTAATGGGTGTGGGCTGAAGTGTGAATACTGTCGTTATCAGAATCTGAATAGAGAATGAATTCACACCCGTCTGTCTAGGTCAGTTCCCCTTTGTCTGTGATGGCTGTTGCCCACTTACTATGCAATCCCAATCATTAGATCATGTCTCTCCGTTCTCTCAGGAAGGGCTATGTGCCGAGTAACTGTAGTTTACAGCTCCCTACAATTCTGTACAGTCACAAAGTTCTAGATCATTCTGCAGTTCTAGAAACTTCTTGATGGGGGGTGTTGGGGTTGGGGTGGGGTGGGTGGGGGGGTTGATTGGGTTGGGGTTTATTGGTTTGGGGAAGTTCTCACAATTCCAGAAGCTCTTAATTATCTTGAAATATGGCGTATATCCTTAAAAATAGATCAATTTCAAAATATCATTGTGCTGACCACAAAAGCAAAGTTTACAGGGAATAATAACTTTTTTCTATTCATTTAGGGTACAAACAATCAGGAAAACACACTTAACAACTGGGAACAAAACATTTTTTTGAAAATTGTTATATGGTGTAGTCTTAAGACGTCAGACATTAAAGCCTACAAGCCACTAACAAAATCAATTAAAATTGCAACATTTATTTCACAAATACTATCTAATGGATATCCCAAGAATTGAAAATTTACAGCTGACCCATTTACAGTACTATATACAGTACGAACGTGTGAAAATTTGTACAGTGACAGACTCCTGATATATACACGCATTTTGAGGTTCTAGGTTCTAGCGTGTTAAGGTCACACGAGTGTGGATTCCTCAGTTTCATTCCACAGCACTAAGCTGCAAAGTGCCAGTTGGCTCCCTGTCAAAAGGAGTCAGCTGAGGGATCAGATTCAAGCCCATTGTTCTTCTTCAGACCTCCCTCTCTCTATATCTGTCAAACCAGCTGGACAGATGTCGGCACACAGCAGAGCTGGTCATGAAGGTCGAATCGGTGGCCATGACTGCATCGCATCCTGCTTCCTGGTGCACTGTATTTACCAGAAACCTCTGCTTGTCCACATGCTAACTGGCAACCCTGACAGAACCGATGGATAGGAGCATCTCAGAATTGTCCATTCATCATCACACCTGGATTACAAGCTAAATGAATGACACAGGCTGTATTCGAGGGCTGTATCTGATTGGTTACTGATTCATGGCCATTGTGATCTTATACGTGAGTGCAAAATAGGGTGCCAATAATGTGTGTGGTACTGCATGGACTGCTGCGAGCTAACAGAGCAGGCATTCCCAAATCTCCATCAACCACTCAATCTTGTCCCCAAAACCTCAGCTTCCCAGATCTTTAACAAGCCCCAGCTGGGTCTCACAGCACAAGCTGAATACAGGCTCAGATTCTCCCTCTGTAACACACACACTAAAGCAGCACCAGCCGCAGCGCAAGAGATACAGTACTGTGCAAAAGTCTTAGGCCACCTTTAGATTAGATATACCATTGTTTTAGCAATGGTATAACGACCATACAGAAGTATTTATCTGTCTCGTTTTTAGAATACAACGCGAAAATACAGGAAATTTCCTTTCATTGGATGCTTCATTCGGATGCCAAGCTGACCCTTGTACAGTCAGAAGAAGTTTGATCAGGAATGATCTTTTGAAAGGGTAGCTGCAAAGAAATCCTGTACTTTATCCTGTCACTTTCATATCCTTAACCCATTCAAAACGATGCTGCTTCTACTGTAGCTACAACGCATCCTTGCCAATATTCAATGGTGTCCGGGTCGGAGAGTGCAGAACGTGATCATTCAGAAACAAGAGTCAGGTTTCTCAAAAGATTCTCCTTCAAACATTACAAAATCCAACTTGCATCCAATTTACATCAACTTCCTTATTCCCTGTATCGCAGTAATGGCGGACCATGCAACACTTTGGCTCCTCCTGTGCGGCTGTTCTGTTGGCACTGACGAGAAACCTTGGGTGCCATTTCACCTCAGTCCAGGCTAACATGACCCAGGAGTTTCCCCAAAGGCAATAAACTTTGCAAACACTTCACGCTAAAATAACAGTCATTTTTCAAGAGATGGTGGCCTTTTACAGATTGACCCAGCCACCTGACATGGACCACTGCCATCCAAAAAAGCCATTGAGTGAAGTCAGTGACGTCATTCCTGGATTTGATCACTTGAAGCCTTCTGTATCAATCGGCAAAAGGTCCTGTAGGCCTGTGTAAAGTTTCCTGGGTTTTAAAGAACTTCCCCTGCATGATCCGTCAAGAGCACTCGGTGTCTAAGAAGCTGAACTTGGACCATGTCAGGAAACCTGTGCTTGACTGAATTTTATTCACACTCATGCTCTCAGTCTTCCAGACACATCTTCAAAGGGAACGCTCAGACATTTTCCCTGCTTATTGAAGGCAAGGAGCAGATGAGCGAGCACTGCATGCTATGAAACACTGGCTGAACATCCGCAGTAGAGTTTTGAGAAGAGATTCTGCAACGTCAAGCAAAAATGGCCACAGATGATGCTCCTAAACACTCTTTAACTCTAAGTCCCTTGGTGGCAGATGAAGAATTGTCTTAGTTGGGGATGATTGAGCTTTCTGAGGATGAAAGACTTAATTGTGCTTTGAGAGAAGAAACCACAGTTTTGGGAAAAAGTGCCCACAGATAGATATCCCAATGTGAAACAGGCTTCACTCAAGCTGATGTCGACATTTGGATTAACTTACATCTGTGAATCAGTTTTTTCCACACCGAAACAAGCAAAGTCTAAACATTGCTCTGTTCATTCAGACACACGTGAAAAATCTATGAAAACTGCTAAGCAATGTGTAAATGTGTATGTAGTATTAAAAAACCAACAACAACAGAAAAAACAGCTTCTATAGGCTACAGTGACAAGTATTTAGTGTGACCTCCCTTTACATTTGAGCATCTAGCAGCTTCATTGAGATGCTAGGTCGATCTCTCTACAGTTTGAAGAAGCGTGATCAAAATTGGTCTTTTTTGAATGATAGAAGCCAAGAAACCACTTTTTCAGAAGGGGAACAGGGTGGAAAGGCTAAAATATACTAAAGCTCAAAAGCATTAGAGTGAAGATCAGCGGAAAAGAGTATTAAGGAGTGACAAAGTCAAGCTTGATATCTTTGGGTCCAATTGTTGACAGTATGTAATATATGGTCATTATACCATTGCTAAAACAACAAATCTATTGGTGGCCTAAGACTTTGGCACAGCGCTGTTATGTGGCTATGGTAATATCCAAACGTAATGCGGATGTTAAAGGTATTTCATAATGTTCCTTAGTGTTCCTTAGTATGAGGTTTATGATGGTATCACTGTCCCAGAAGTTGAATCTGTTCATCTGGACATAGGTTTTGTGGGAGAAACGTTTCGTCACTCATCTAAGTGACTTCTTCAGTCTCAGCAGTTGGAAAACTTCCCCATTGATACATACAGTACCTTTGCATAACGACTGGTACCAGCACCATCAGTGTAATATGCAGATTGACATAGCCATTAACGAATGGCCACGTGTGCCATTCACACAGGATGGGGGAAGGGCTGCGATGTCTCCGTTGTAAGATGGTGAGAGGTGTCCTCTGAGGCCCCCTCCTCGGTTCAGGGATGGACGTTCCCTTTTTACAAATATGGCTTCTTTTACTCCGCATTCAAACCATCGTTCCTCCCTATCAAGGATCTGCACGTCTTCATCCTTGAAAGAGTGGCCACTGGCCTGTAGGTGGGTGTAAACCACAGAGTCCTGACCTGATGAGGTAGCTCTTCTATGTTGTGCCATCCGTTTCGCCAGTGGCTGTTTGGTTTCCCCGATGTACACTACAGCGTACACTACATTACTCTGTTTGTGCTGGAGGACCCGATCCTTGGGGTGGACCAGTTTCTGGCGTAGCGTGTTTTGGGGTTTGAAAGCCACTGAGATGTGGTGTTTGGCAAAGATGCATCTCAATTGTTCTGATGTTCCTGCCACATATGGAATCACCACTGGTTACGCTTGAGACTGCGGTTGTTGTCTCCTCTCGTCGATCTGCCTGGAGCACTGTTTTGGGCGTCTTACTGGCTTTGACAAAGGCCAGTTTGGATAACCACACTTTGCCCAGGCCTGCTTACTGTGAGATTTCTCTCCATCCTTGGCCGCTGTGTCAGTGGGGACACTGTCTGCTCGGTGGTACAGTGTCCTGATGACTCCTAGTGCTCCAGTGGATGATGAGAGTCAAACCTTAAGTACTGATCCGTATGTGTTGACTTACGGTAAACATCGACTTTCAGTTGTCCCCCATCTCCAATCACAACCTCACAATCCAAGAAGGCTAACCTGCCGTTCTTCACATCCTCCCTGGTGAATTTAATGTGTTTGTCCACTGAGTTGATGTGACCGGTGAAATGTGGCACTTCCTGAGATTTCATTTTAACCCAGGTGTCATCCACATATCTGAACCAATGGCTGGGTGGTGTTCAATGGCCACGTGTGCCATTCACACAGGATTGGGGAAGGGCTGCGATGGCTCCGTTGTAAGATGGTGAGAGGTGTACTCTGAGGACCCCTCCTCGGTTCAGGGATGGACGTTCCCTTTTTACAAAAATAGCTTCTTTTACTCCGCGTTCAAACCATCGTTCCTCCCTATCAAGGATCTGCACGTCTTCATCCTTGAAAGAGTGGCCACTGGCCTGTAGGTGAGTGTAAACCGCAGAGTCCTGACCTGATGAGACAGCTCTTCTATGTTGTGCCATCCGTTTCGCCATATGAAACTGATCATGGTCCCATTGTTATGCCATGGTGCTGGTACCAGTCATTATACAAAGGTGCTGTATATAAGATTGGGGAATTTTTCCAACTAGCTGAGTCTGAAGAAGTCACTTAGATGAGTGACGAAACGTTTCTCCCACAAAACCTTACGTCCAGATGACCTGATTAAACGTCTGGGATTTTCTCCTCTGGATTACTGAGTATGCATCAAGATGGTATCACTGGTTTGAAGTAAGACTCTGCACCTAAATAGTTATTATGCCTAAAGCTTGATAGTGCTTTGCTATATTAAACAATGTCAAGCTTTGGGTACACGTTAATCAGTTTAGAATGTCTTGTACAATAAGCATACATTCCTCAACTATTATCGCCACCTCAATGTGGTAAAACATCCTAACCAGACGCCTCCCCAAATCACTTCTGAAAAAGCATAAACTGCACTTACGTGTGGAGAGGAGAATTGAGGTGGAGGAGGTTTGGGATCCTGGGACAGGCAGAGATTAATGAGGCGCCTCACCCCCCTTCAACCTCCACCTCCACCAATTCCAAAACCCTCCAGCTAGCCGTAATGCTTCCTAATCACCTGGGTGTCAACTCCTATTGTTCAGATGCCTGCAGCCTCTCTCTAACACACACACCGGTCTCACTATCCTGGTGGGGACTTCCCATTGAGATAAATGATCACTGTATCTAATTAATGCTACACCTAACTCTACGCTTTACCTCAGGAAGCTAATGACCTAAACTGTAACCTAACAACCTTAACTCTTGGCTTTTCAAAAGAAAGTTGCAGCATCCCGAAAAAAGGCAGTTTTGCCTGTGGGACCCAACCAAATGTCCCCACAAGGTAAAGAATGTCACATCTTTCTTCCTATCCTTGTGGGGACATTTGATCAACATGGCTGGTACTACCTCTCTCTCTCTCTCTCTCTCTGTCTCTCTCTCACTCCCTCTCAGCCCGTCTCCCTCCCTTGCATCTGTCTGATTGAGCCTGATACTCATGGCATTTGCATAAGCCGTGTCTCAGTCTGTCTCCAAACCCTCTTCTCTCACTCTTTCACAGTCTTTCTCGCTCTCTTTGCTTCTTCACTCCAGCCTTGCTCACTAGTCTGGATCAGAGAGACACCTGTTTCTGCTTTGCGCTGATGTTTAGACGGAGGGTGAGGGAATTCAAAGTCTGAGTGTAGGCAGATGAAATGGGAAGTGAAACCGGAGCATTAAGAGACAGAGTTTCAGGCCAAGACAAAATTACAAAAAGCAATAACTGTTCAAATCGAGTCAAGAATCAATTGTGCAGAGGCACGGAACAAACAAGGAACAGACACTCGTCTATCAGCGCCAGAACGCAACCACTCTCAGCCGTTTGCCGGTGCATTCCTGTCACCAAACACCCCTGTGTCCGGATAGCATGACGACCCAGTCCTTCCATGGTCAAAAACACTCACTGGAAGGTCTTAAGAGCTTGAAGAAGATTAGATAGAGCTCTGACAGACTGACACATAGCACAGACCACATATGAACATGGAAACATTGAATATTTGATGTGTATATTAAGTGCGAGAGTTCGGTTATATGGACAGGCCTATGACAGTCCTGTCTGTGAGGTCTTAAGCTGGGGTTATTCTTGCTGTGAGGCTACGCTTACACGTGTGCATTTAGCTCTGATGTCAGCCGAATGATTTACGCACTTGTCTGCTTAAGTATTTTGTGTCTCTAGGATTAAAGAAGATATTTCCTAGAGGGCAGACGAGGGATAAATCATCCCATGTCACACGGTCCCAATCCACATGCTAGATTTAGTAGTTCGCCCATTTCCTACACTACCAGTGGTTTTGTTACCGATGACATTACCTCTTATTTAGTATCTTGAAGGCAGTTTGTGGTCTCCATCACATGGTAGCTTTTCATGCATTTTTATTTTTGCAGAGTGGAACAGCAAACTATTTTGTAGGAACTTTCTGCTATCACTGTACTGACCTCAAATCACTACTACAGCTCTGGAAAAAACTAATTCACAAATCACAAATCAATATTACAATCACAGCTTTCATATGTCTTGTACTTTTCCTCAATAAGATTTGGTTCAAGTGATCGCCTAATCGGTAGCTCATTAAGTAGAATGAGGTGTGTCTGTGTTGGAATTCATCCGACACTGGAATGGAATTGCTGCCATATACATGTAGATATGTGGACTTTAAGGAACTAGAGTAGGTCTCAACTTGTTTCAGAGCAGCATATACCCTAACCTAGAGAACCCATACAAAGTACATGGAACACACAGTACTTCTAGTTTGGGTCGCCCATGTGAAATGTATTACTTTCGAATCCTATCATTAAGAAAAACGCACATCACATTAAAATGAATGTGCTATATAGGCGCCTGTGGAATTATTGGCACTCTTGATAAAGATGGATTCACATCTTTTATGAGAAATGCCTTCATGATTACGCAGCTTATTTTCACACTGAATATATGAGAACACTTAAATTTAATCTCAGAGAATACAAATCGTTAACCAGAAACAGTGTGCTGACCTTCATAAATCAGACAATGATTATACACACATAGCTACAAGCCTGAATATGTCCACATACCCAGAAGACAGTAATTAAGAACTTCAAAACAACCAGAGCAGTAATGAAGCTGCTTGGAAGAGGATGCGAGTGTATTTTGCCCCCATGCACTGTGAGAAGAATGGGTAGAGACACAAAGGATTACAGTTGGAAATGTGAGGAGGATTTGAGCATTTTTGGGTCACCAAGTCTGCAAATTTATGATTAGACACCATGTCCATGCCAACCAACTTATTGGAAAGGCATGTGAAAACAAAGACTGTTCTTTCATCATAAGCAAATGGAGTTACTAAACACTGTAACTAGTAACTGAACTAGAAATGGAAAGTGGTTCTTTCAGATTCAAGTTTTTTGGCAGCACAATGTTTAAGGTGAGTTTGGTGTAAGAACAAGATTGGGTATATAGATAGGATTCTAATTTCCAACTTCAATAACCCTGGCAATCCCATTAGGATACATGACATCATGGACTTAAGAGGCTGCGTCGTGGTTGAATCTTCCAGCATGACAATGACCCAAAACACACTTCTAAATCCACATTAAATGTGCTATAATTCACTATCAAATCAAGCTTTTGTGATGACCAGTACAATCCTTTGAGCTGATCTACATTCATAATGCTTTGCAAGCTGAAGAAGTGAATCCCCAAGACATGAAGATAGATTCTATATTGAGTGCTCTACCAGTTTTTTTTAAACCTCATCAAGGATATTGGAAGAAGACTATTATGACAGCACAGACAGGTTACACAAATGCAAGGTTGTCAGGGACTGTGGTAGCCTAGCGGTTAAGGTACTGGTCTATGGACCAAAAGGTTCAAATCCCACTTCTGCCAAGCTGCCACTGTTGGGTCCTTGAGCAAGACCCTTAACCCACAATTGCTTGGATTGTAAGACTGTACCAATTGTAAGTCGCTCTGGATAAGGGCGTCTGCTAAATGCTGTAAATGTAAATGTCAATTAGGGCTGCAACTAACGATTATTTTAATAATCGATTAATTGGTCGATTATTTATTCGATTAATCGATGAATCGGGTTAAAAAAAAAAAAAAACTTTCCATGTCTTTATTCAGAACTATAACATTAAATAACAGAGCAAATAAGTGCTTACAATAAATTAATAATAATAAATTAAATTTATTAATAAATTAAAATAACAAATTAAATAATAAAGGAAAATAAGTGCAAACCCTACATACAAACTCATTCACTCCCTTTCTTTAGGAACTTTGCATTGCAATCCAAAAATGTTATGTCAACATGCTCCTGGCTAAAGCTGGCTCTCTTTTTAGAGACTATGGCCCTGTCCACACGAACACGGGTATTTTTAAAAAAGTAGCTTTTTCTATGCGTTTTGACCTTTCATTCACACGAAAACGACTTTTAGGTCACTGAAAACGGACTTTTTTTTGCAAAACTCCTTCCAGGGTGAAGATTTTCAGAAACTCCGTTTTCAGCGTTGTCGTTGGACTGGGGAAAACGGAGTTTCTTGCTTGTAACGTCACTTTGTGCGCCGTTATCTTCTTTGTTTACATGAGGCGATTTTGTGAAGTAGCGGACGTAGCCAAAATAGTGCCAGCTGTAACACTGCTGACCGAACTTGTTACAAATCTACAAATAAATTTACAATTATTACTTTTTCATTACACTGAAGAACAGAGGCGTCAGAAAGCGCTACGGAGGTCACTACTATATCCATCACACCCACGAAGCAGTTCCCGCCCCCAGCGTCACCGGTTTGGGACGAGACCCGGTCGGACCTCTCGTTGGTGGGATAGCTTTCAAAACGAAGTGGTTGTTGAAGAACAATGGTGAGAAAATGTTCGTATGCATAGGACGTTGCTGTTGTCGCTGAGTGAGCGCTTCGCCGGCATATAGGACTGCCTGGTTTGGCTCTGCTCCTGACAGCGACTTTGTGCGTTTTTGCGTTTTCATGTGGACGAAGCGTTTTGTTTAAACGCGATGTTTTTTATAAACGAATTTGAAAACCCCCGTTTTAGAAAATACCCGTGTAGCCTTAATGCTAACTTGTTTTGAAGATTCCGCGTCCGCGGCGGCTCCGCCTCGCTCCGTTCAATCGCTCGTGTTTTTTTTTTCCAACGCTGACCGCAAGTGCCGCAAGTAACGTAAACGGATATGATAAGGCGGGGGACACATAAATCACGCGACACAACAAATTGATAATGAAATTCGTTGTCGACACTTTTAATAATCAATTTTTATCGATTTTATCGATTCGTTGTTGCAGCCCTAATGTCAATAACTGTATAGAAAAAAAAGAAAGAGTACATACAAGTCCCCCCCACAATTATTTCCAGCCGTTGTAAAAATGAGTTAAAAACAGCTATAAGAAATCCAACTATTGATGAATTACCTCAATTTCACACTATAGAAATGAGAAAAATCCAACCTTTAACTGAAGTAAAATTTAGTTAAAGTGAAGAAATAATTATTTTTAACAAAATCACCTGTGCCACCATTACCCTAAAAATTCTTAGCAAAACGTAACGTATGCATTTTTTCCATTTCTATTTAACTTTTCTGAAATTGATCAAAGTGTCTAAGAACTTTGCTGTTGTTTGTTTATTTGTTTATTTAACATCGCTATCAGCATCAGTGGCCATTTTAACGACAGACACAAGGTTATACCTCAATACACAAGGTTCAAACAAAGCTAGTTATACAGGTCTGTGACAGCCAGAAATCTTGATTGTTTGTGGGTGACCAAATACTTATTTTAGCTTAAGAGAACTCCTAAGCCTCCTAAAAGTCCTCCTCTCTACTCCTAACAGTTTTCCATCTTAGGAGCTCTTTTTGGTGGTTAAGATGCTTTATGAATATCTTTTACCTTTTAGATTTTTCTTAGAATTTTGTTACTAGAAGCTACTCTTAGCACCGAGAATCTACATGAATATGGCTCCGGTTGCTTGTTTGCAACCCTGGAATTAAACCCAGCATCTGCAAAACGGCTATCAAACACTTTTGGGGAGATTCTGAAACAGTATACACAGACAACACTTATCAGCTTCCTTCCATCTCACCATCACATATCATCAAGATATGAATTCATATCACCATCTTCCACATTTCCTCCACTCTCCACTGTTTCTCAACGTGTTTTCCCTCTCCATGATGCTAATCTGCTGGAGGTGCTGGGAGCCAGGCTCTGTATGACAACACCAGGAGGTCCAAGCCTATTGCAAACATGGCACATGTCAGTCAAGATGTCAAGGTTGCCCTTAAAACAACTGGGGAAATACGAAGACTGAGGAGAAAGCTACAGGGACATGGAGAGCATACCCTGCAATAATAGTGGGGATATAACGAGCTAGATTCAAATGCCTGATACTGTGAGAGCCATTTCCTGTCTAGATATGGACAACCTCAGGCTGAGGCAGCACACCGCCATGGCTGAAGTGTCAATCATTTCCTTCCTCGCCTCACACACTCCCTTAAAAAAATAAAACCATAAAGATAACACAGCACTGGAAACTTGATACTGAAAAAGCTGGATAACAAGTCTGGGCCAAGCAGTCACAGCAAGCAAGTTCTCAAAGTCCAAAACTCACAATTAGCAGCTTCACCCTGGCACCCTACTGAACACTTTTAGGAATGGTTCTTTTCCAAAGAGTTCCAAGCACTGGATCTATAAAGTTCAGACATCAGTGTGGGGAAGTCAGGAAATGGGTCAGGCATCTAAGGGAACCCCATGAATGATTCAGTGTGAGAGCTGAGAGAAGAGGGAGGTGAGGGGCAAAGAAAATAGAAAAGCCAGATAAAAAGAGAATAGCAACTGGGTAGGGATTGGACCTAAGGGGAGCAGCTGTCACTAAATTCACACAACATTGAAAAAAAAAGACAAGAGAGAGCATCCGTTTCTCAAGCCCTAAAGAAACACCACCAAACAATCTCTGGGACACATGGTCTGAAGGAACAAAAGCGAGTGTGGTAAGAACCAGAGTGTGTCAAAGAAATGAGAGTGTGTATCTCTGGGTTTGTGAAAGATCTGTCAAACAGCCTAGATCAGTCGCTTCGCACCACTCCAAACACTTTCACAGCAAACACCGGCGCGCAAGCACACGCACAGACGAGGAGTGACTAATCAGAAAAGGTTGGAAATGCGAACGCCACAGGGGACGGCTTTAACACAGTTTTATGAGACCACACAGAATAAAGAATGTGGTCTGGTGAGACCATGACTGAACCACAGAAAACCTCCTTCCATATGTGTATCTGACTGAGCTTCTTCATTCAATCACATTTAGGTTCAGCAAATACAACATCCTCAAGACATCTAACGCTTATAAATCAAAGCAGTACGTGTGCCAGAGACGGCTGTCTTGTGTTTTTAAGCACTGAAACCTACAGGCTTTCAACTTAGCAAAGACACTGCTCTTCTCTATGTGGATCCAGCTGTTAGTCCAGCTTGTACCAGACTCTAAAGTCAGGATATTACTGTTACTAAATTCAGAACATTACCAGGTTATGCTGACTTTAAGATGTCGCAAGGTAATGCCCCCATTTACTTACTGGTCATGATGTACAGTACTAAGCAAAAGTCTTAGGCCAGCATTAGATTTGTCGGTTTAGCATCGATATCTTAGTCTATATAATTATTCTATTCTAAATTTAAATAGGGTATTATCTTTACATATACTCTTCAATTATTGTATTTAACATCTAGGCTGACCAAGGAGGATGGGTCCCTATTTGAGTCTTGGGTCCTCCCAAGGTTTCTTCCTATAGTCAAGTCAAGTCAGATTTATTTCTATAGCGCTTTTTACAATGGAGCATTGTCTCAAAGCAACTTTACAAGTTTAGATTATCTCCTAATAACTACGTCCAATCCCAAATTGAGCAAGCCTAGGGCGACAGTGGCAAGGAAAAACTCCCTAGTTCTAACCTTGGGAGGACCAAGACTCAAAAAGGGACCCGACCTCCTTGGGCGGCGTAGATGATAAATCTAAGAGCGAAACTAAAGTCATGGAGTCAAAGTTCGAATAAAATGTGAAGTATGCACATCGACATTAAGTGGCCTGGGTATGGTGGGGCTGGAGCTGATGACGGAAGCAGCTTGAGTGGAGCTCCAGCAGATGAACATCATGTGTGGGGCTGGAACTGCCGGAACACAGCTCGGAAAGGTTCGGGGAGTGTTTCCTTGAAACTGTCGCCACTGAGGGTCAAGAGTCTTGTTCAAGTGCTTAACAATGAAATCTTGGTGGTGCAGGGACTTGATCTCAACAATACATGTACGTTTATGTCATTCAGCTGACGTGCTTACCCAGAGAAACTTACGATTCTTACAGTTATGAGTTAAGGGCCCAACAGTATGTCGATGTGCATACTTCACATTCTGTTCGAACTTCGACTCCATGACTTTAGTTTAGATTCTAAACTAAACACATTAGTTCTTAGATTTATCATCTACGCCGCCCAAGGAGGTTGGGTCCCTTTTTGAGTCTTGGTCCTCCCAAGGTTTCTTCCTAGAACTAGGGAGTTTTTCCTTGCCACTGTCGCCCTAGGCTTGCTCAACGTGGGATTAGACGTAGTTATTAGGAGATAATCTAAACTTGTAAAGTTGCTTTGAGACAATGCTCCATTGTAAAAAGCTCTATATAAATAGATCTGACTTGACTTGACAACAGTAGCAGATTGGCAAAGGTGGGATTTGAACCCTGGACCTTCACAGTCCCTACAGCATAGACTTTTGGACAGGACCTTAACCTCTGAGCACCACCTAGACTTTGTTACTTTTTATTATCTTGCTTTGACTCATGGCTGATGAACTCATTAATAACCATATTACAGGGCTGTGCTATCCAGCTAATTAAGCTACCATCACTGGCATGAATGGCCAACGGTGACAGACATTTCTCCCACTTGTCTGCTTAGTTGCATGTATGCTTCCTCTGTTGGGACTGTAGCCTAGCGGGTAAGGTACTGGACTATGAACCACAAGGTCCAGGGTTCAAACCCCACCTCTGCCAAGCTGCCACTGTAGGGTCCTTGAGCAAGACCCTTAACCCACAATTGCTTGGATTGTAAGACTGTACCAACTGTAAGTCGCTCTGGATAAGGGCGTCTGCTAAATGCTGTAAATGTTGTCTCTCTACTATTCCACTGTTTTGCGTCAGCTGATGTGTGAAGTATTATAATTTCCAGTCTGGGGTGCTATCAAACTTATCTGGTATATTAACCGTAAATTCAAAGGTAAAAAGTCCTCCTATAAACAGGGTATAACCTTCCACTTGTTCCTCTCATGTTAGAGGGAGTTGTGTTCAGCGCTTTTATCTCAGGCTGTGTGTGTTTGTGAGTAGGCGTTCTAGATTAGACAGCAGAAGCCTCAATGCCCACCAGTCTCTGCACCTCCCTGGAAAAGCCAGATAATTAAATATTTAAAACAAATGTGTGTTTCTTTCTACTGAATACTTGATGTCAGTATGGTCTTTATGGTCTTTATTATAGCCTGGCTACACAGTGACAAGTTAATAAAAAAAAGCAAAGCATTTAAACAAAGGCTGCACCTCATGAGTCCTACAGGAGTTTTTATTATCTTTCCTTTAGATTCTAAAAGAACATGAACACTAAAGTCAGAGGAGAACCAAAGCCAGAGACCATTTTATGTCTTGGAATGGCATTGCGCAATGAACTTCAGACATTAAATGCACGATTTGACCAAAAGTGCACCCAGTATTGTAAGCTTGGGCAGGAAGAACTGTACTAAGGTTCCTCATAATTCAAGCATGAGAGCAAAAACTGCCAGAAAGAGAGAATAGCTTTAAAACACACATTCAAACACTGGTCCTCAGACTTACGTCATAACTCTGGTTTAACTATGTCAATTCACCTTTGCCTTAAATAACGTCAATTCCCTAAACATTAAAAGTTCAGAAAAAGTTACATACACATGCATCGTTACTGTCCAGTTTCTTTAAGAAAAGTTGCCAGTCTGAAAGGCTTGGCTCCACACTGGGTGAATTTGCTATTTTCAGTCAGCACTGTTGGTTAGGCACAGTCGTCAGGCATTGGCTTCTTCTTCTCAACCACTTTTGGTCAGAGCAGTTAATTTGACCCATACGTTTTTGGCCTAACTTTGGTTTGTACACATGTGGCACATGTGCAAACTCTTATCCTACATATTCACACCCTCCCACACTAGGCCTGCAATAGACATTGAAAATCCTGTGGGTTTTTTGTTTGTTTCTAGTGGTCTGGTCAGTTTATAGGAGTTGGCTGACCCTAGGTCACCATATTGGTGGGATAGAGAGTTGCAACTGCACCTCTGGAGTACCTCTGATAAAGCTGATAATACTAAATACTTCAAACATTATGACGACATGCAATTTCCACAATCCACCAGCAGATGTCACCAGACCAGTAAAGTACCAAATCAAGTGAGTGATGACATCTGCTGTTAGATGATGTACTGGACTCGTTACAACAAAATGTAGGTCTTTGAATGGTAAAACACAATCGTCACATAATCATTCATCACTTAGCAGAAGCTTTGAAACTTTTATTTTACCAGAAAGCACTAGTGAAATCTTTGCCCCTCAAAAGTTCATCCACAGCTTATTTCAGTATATTCCATTCCAAATACTTATTTTCCACCATAATTTACAGTTAAATTCTTCAAACAGGTGCCATTAATACAGGTAACGAGTGGAGGACAGAAGAGCTTCTTAAAGAAGAAGTTACAGGTCTGTGAGAGCCAGAAATCTTGCTTGTTTGTGTGTGACCAAATACTTATTTTCCACCATGATTTACAATTAAATTCTTTAAAAATCTTAATGTGATTTCCTGGATTTTTTTTCTCATTTTGTCTCTCATAGTTGAAGTGTAACTATGATGAAAATTACAGACCTCTCTCATCTTTTTAAGCCACCTTCACAATCAGTGGCTGACTAAATACTTTTTTTTGCCCCACTGTAGTTATAGGTGAGAGAATAAACAGGTAGTGGGGGGACAAACAAAGCAGTACTACTTAAACTGGACAGGCGCACACACCTAAAAATACCATTTATAGCTTATTACAAAGTCGTCTTCTTCTTCTTTCGGCTTCTCCCTTTATCAGGGGTCACCACAGCGAGTTAAACGTTTCCACCTCACCCTGTCCTCCACGTCCTCTACTCTCACCCCAACTCCCTGCATATCTTCATTTACCACAGCCAAATAACTCCTCTTTGATCTTCCTCTCCGTCTCTTGCCTGGCAGCTCCATCTCCAACATCCTCCTACCAATATATCCACTATCCCTCCTCTGCACATGTCCAAACCATCTCAGTCTTCCCTCTCGAATTTTGTCTCCCAATTTTCCAACCTGTGCTGTCCCTCCGATGATCTCATTCCTAATCCTGTCCACCCTAGCACACTCCTAAGGAGAACCTCAACATCTTAAGTTCTGCCACCTCCAGCTCTGCTTCCTGTCTCTTTGTCAGTGCCACTGTCTCTAAGCCATACAACAAGGCTGGTCTCACTACTCTCTTATAAATCTTTCCTTTCACTTTTGCTGCGACCCTTTTGTCACACAGCACTCCTGACACTCTTCTCCACCCACTCCATCCTGCCTGTACTCTCTTCTTTACCTCCTTTCCACACTCCCCATTTCCTTACAAAGTAAGCAGTGGAAAATCCTACACACAAACTAAAGTCACTAAACACATCAACCGAGTTGGAACGGTCTCTAGTCCAAATGTGAGCTGGCGAGCAAACGAGCACATGACCGGAAAGATGGAGAGCTTTCGAGTGAATGACAGACTTCTGCTCTTAAACAGCTGGTCACCTCAACAGCCAATCAATGCTGCGGATCCAGGCGTGAGTTTGAGTTTATGTCTGCAATGTCCAGAGTTAAAAGCCAGATATTTATTTCCTATGGTAATTTAATATAATTTGAAAGACCTTGAACGCTGATCGGATTAAATGGTTATTTTACTAAATGTGTACTAAAATGATAATAACTGTCATGAGCATAGTTCCATATGAACATAATCAGTTTAAGAAAGTAAATACCACCATGTTCTAGGTTTCCAGAAGGCGTTTTTCTTCCATATAACAAACCCTGACTTTTTTCCAGTCCACAGCCCCCGTGTCAACAACCATGCTACTGTGTTGCCAAACAAATGAATGCTAAGGACCTGTCCACTCTGGGCTATGAAATGAGGAAAAATGGCACGGAACATTTCACGTGAACTGCGATCTGTCTTTTCAGACTGGTCGCAATTACGTAGATTGAATCCAGGATTTCAGTACCATGTATAAAATAATACAAACACCATGCATATGTTGTCAGGAGAAAGACAAATCTGTCACACATGAGGATAAACATCAAAATGGGGCCTTTCACCAGCATTAATGTCAAACTGAACAATCACAGAGAGGATAAGCCTTACAGGTTGTACACCACACTCCCACCCAGTCATGGTTAATCAAATGCCGGACTAGAAGGATGAAAGGCTTGGCGAGGCGGAGGGGTTCCTCTTTGTAGGCGACATGTGTTCCCATTGTCAGAGATCAGTGAGCCGCGAGACACGCATGCCGATCGTGCCTCGGAGACTACGCTGTGGAAAATAGGATCTTTAAGTACTCACATGCTGTGATTCACACATGCTCAGCCGGAGCCTTATTGAGGAGGTTGCAGAACATCCCAAGGCAAAACAGGATGGCAGTAGTGATGGACCCTGACCCTGACCCTTGCTTGGCATAGGATAAAACTTTTCCAGGCACTACACTATACAGGTAGACAGGCAGGAAGAAGACTGTGGGGGTCTAGAAATAAAGGATCCCAGCCAGATGATCCTGACCCATGGGGGACAGTGAGAGCAAACCAGAGCCTCTCCGCCTTGAATAATCACTCCACAGAGAACCCAGAACCAATACAATAGCTCTAATCGCCCTGTTGCTACTAAGTCTGCGGAACAATTCCTAAAAACTATGCTTTGATTGTTGATTTAGCTTGCATTACATACAGTACACTCACCAGCCACTTCATTAGGTTCACCTTGCTTGTACCATTTTGGTCTCCATTTTGCCTTCAGAACTTCCTTAATTCTTCCCAGATTTAAAAAGATGCTTTCCTCAGAGATGTTGGTCCATATTGACATGATAGCACCATGCAGTCGACTGCCTCCATGATGCAAAATCTCCCATTTCACCACATCCCAAAGGTGCTCTACTGGATTGAGATCTGGTGACTGTTGAAGCAATTTGAATACAGTGTCATGTTCAACAAACCAGTTTGAGATTATTTGAGCTTTGTGACACTGTGCATAGAAGATGGCTACACATGGGGCCCAAAGTGTGACAAGAATTTTCCCCCACACCATTACATCACCACCAGCAGCCTGAAACATTGAAACAAATCAAGATCAATCCATGCTTTCATGTTGCTTACATCATATACTGACCCTACCATCTGAATGCTGCAGCACAAATCGAGATTCTTCAGGCCAGACAATGATTTTCCAATCTTCTCTTGTCCATTTTTGGTGAGCTCACGCAAACTGTAGCCTCAGTTGCCTGTTCTTTGCTGACAGGAGTGGCCTTCTGCTGCACGTGTTGTGCATTCAACATCCTTGCTTGCGTGGTTATTTGAGATATTGTTACATTTCTATCAGCTTGAGTCTGGCCATTCTTCTCTGACCTCTGGCATCAGCAACGTGTTTTTGCCCAGAGCTCTGTAGCTCACTGGATATTTTCTCTTTTTTGGACCATTTTCTGTAAACCTTAGAGATGTGCATGAAAATCCTAATAGATCAGCAGTTTCTGAAATACTCAGACCAGCCCATCTACCACCAACAACCATGCCATGGTCATAATCAGTTAAATCACCTTTCTGCCCCATTCTGATGCTCAGTTTGAAACAGGTCGTCTTGACCATGACTACATTCCAAAATGCACTGATTTGCTGCCATGTGATTGACTCATGAGATATTTGGTATTGGGCGTGAAGACTAGATGAGGAAAGGGGGATATTGGCTCTCTCTGACCTCGTCTCCAGTTCAGACGATGTGTGTGGAGCAAAGAGACTAGAGTGATGGACTCCAGTAGAGGTCGGCCTCCACAGCTATGACTCATTACTATAGGGTGGAATGAAGGTGCAGTGAGTGTGTATCGCAGCTTTAGGGCAGAACTATGTTCTTCAGTCGGTTACTCCTGTTAGGGGTCACGACAGTTGAGAAAATTTCTTAAAGAAAATCTTCAAAGGAAAAAATTCACAAAAGTTTGTTATTCTTCAAATAACATCTTTAGAACGACCTTAATTTTTTCCTTAACTCTCATCTTAAGAACAATTCTAAGAATGAGAATAACGTTCTTAAATGTCTTCACGATAACTTCACACTTGTCTTAGGATGCATGAGTTGAAGGTAAGCATTGAAATTGAATACTTTAAACAATTTAGTTACTGGAAATAAGGCCTACATTTCAATTTAAATTCTTAAAAGCCTTTCGAGTGAAGGTCATCCTTAAAATGCAGAAGTCTACATAAGGAAAGTTTATGGAAAAGCTGGCCATTTCTTCCACCATCGCCTCTCCTTCATTTTTTGAATACTTGGTTTGAATTTCCTCCATTTTATCATCCTCAGAGAGGATTAAACTAATAACGGAAATAACAGGAAATACAAATTCAAAATGTGTCTTGCACAGTACCGTATTTTCCGGGCTATAAAGCGCACCGGGTTATAAGGCGCATTAAATGAAACAAAACTCTTAAGTTCCGTCGGAAGCTCAGTTTGGTCTTTACCTGGTGCAGGGCGTCTTCTTGCTTCCTCCACTTCCGTACCATTGATTCGTTAATGTTGAATTCTCTCACAGCTGCTCTATGTCCATGTTGTACTGCGTGACTGATAGCGTTGTGTTTGAAATCCGCTTGAAAATGAATGAATGCACGTACCCCTAATGCTGAGCACATACGTATTACTCCGCGATGCCTGCGCACCTAAACGCTGGCCGAAGCTTCGTAACCTCCAAGGCCGTGCTAAAACATTTGACAGATTTAATGATCGGCGTGACATCTACCTCGTTCTAGGTCAGAAAGCACAACCAGAAATTCATACATTAGGCGCACCGCATTTTAAGGCGCACTGTCGATTTTTGAGAAAGTTAAAGGATTTTAAGTGCGCCTTATGGTCCGAAAAATACGGTACATGGTAAGCTGTAAAATGCAATGTAGTCTACATAAGAGAACAATTTTTTTTCTAGAATTGCATTTACGAACAATCTTATGTTCATCTTAAGAACATTCGCAAGTTTTTTCTTAAGAAAGCTTCGGGAATCCGGCCCCGGATCCAAATATTAGGGCATGTTACGGCAGGAGTATCATCATTTTGTAAATCAAGTACTGCATTAAATAAGAATGATCACGCAGTCGAGGAGCACTATGATCAACAGTCAAACTCACTAAAGCATTCAGGAAAAATCTGGAAGTTTGGTCTGTAGTGTACAAACATTATAACACACATCCTACTATATATCCAGACTGCCTCGGCACTGACAGATATTGCATTTGCAACCAGGATTAAGAGGATTTACATGATCAGAATATTTGGATAAGAGAACTCTGATTTGGGCAACAATCTGATCATTAGGGCTACATGCAGTGCACTATTGTGAGCTTGTGAAATCTGAAGAGTCTACCTGGGGCAGACCGCCACACAACAAACAGTTACCTATTTCTACCGACTTCTATTCCACTCCTTTATTTGCTGGACAGCTAAGAACTACTACTTCTGTTCTGATAATCCGTGAAAGCTCTAATATTTCTGCAATTTATTTCTGGATGTTTCCAGAAGCTACTCAGATGAACCATAAATCCAATTTAAAACACATATATAGTCCATTCATACAGGCAATAAACAGATGTTTGTTAGAATACACACGCACACACAACCTCTCAATGCTAACTGTGACCTATAACCAAAACAAACATATCCAATGCAGACACCCGACAGTCCGCAAACAACGTGGTCTCATCACTGATTACTAAGAAGTAGTCTGGAGTGAGCTCGCAGTTCCACTTTGGCCGACTCATTTCAGAAATATAAACATGCCTGAATAACAAATATACAAAAGTTAGGATTTAATGTCTTCTGTAGTCCAACTTCAATAGTGGCTGTCAGCTCTTTAAACAGGCATTGACTGAACATGAGCTTTGCCATGTGTATTATTAAGAACCCTAAATAAACACTGCTCAAAAATCTTTCAGTCAGGATTCAGCTCCAGAGACAGTACGTGTAGAAGGAATGATACAATAGAGTAAACATAGACGTACAAGAACATTACACCCTGCACTGTACTAATTGATCTGTTTTGAGAAATTCGTGCTAAATTAAACCACAAAAATAAAAAAAAACAACCCACACCATGGCTAACCGTTTTACATGGATACTCAATAATTTTTGGACAAACCAAGATAAAGGTTTTACTTCATTTAAATCGGCTCGTCAAGTGGAGTTATTCACTTGGTGTCTCCCCGAATGACTGCACTGAAAATTATTTTTCCGCTTTCATTAAAATAATATAAGGGCCTGAAAGGATACCGTCTTTTCCGGCTATAAAGCCGCCAACGATCGGCTGCACAGAGCTATTTCATACATAAAGCCGCACCGGGTTATAAGGCGCATTAATGAACAAAACTCATAAGTTCCGTCAGAACTCAGTTGGTCTTTACCTGGCCAGGCATCTTCTTGCTTCCTCCACTTCCGTACCATTGATTCGTTAATGTTGAATTCTCCTCGCAGCTGCTCTATGGTCCATGTTGTACTACGCGTGCCTGATAGCGTTGTTTTTTGAAATCCGCTTCGAAATTAAATTAATGAATGCCCGTGACCCCTAGTGCTGAAATGCTGAGCACATACCGTATTTACTAACTCTACTCCGCTATTGCTGCGCACTACGGTGGGCCGTGATCTTCGTACCTTACCAAGCCGTTAAAAACAATTTGACAGATTTTGAGCGCCGTGTCCTCTACAATCGGTTCTAGGTCAGACAGCACAACAGAATTTATTCATAACTTAGACACACCGCATTTCAAGTTAAAGGATTTTAAGTGCGCCTTCTAGTCCGAGAAATACGGTAATGATGTTATCTTCAAACTGAAAGAAGAGAACTCTTAGCTTGCACACTTAATTGCAGGGATGTGAACCTTGAACGTTGTCATCCACAGTTCAGTACCTTAAGCACTGAGGGTGAATCCCATTTCAGGGGCTGCGTCCTTCGAAGGCTGCATTTGAAGACCGATTGCGTCATAGCGCCGCGCCTAGGCTGTCCCATTCCGAAGGCTCCTTCGTATGCGGCCGACAAATGCGTCCTTCTTTTCCCTGAAAACGAAGGATACATCCGATGTATCCTTCGCGACCTACCATATCCCGAGGTGCATTGTGCCTGAGGGGAACTTAGCGGTATCGCAACGATTGGCTGAGGAATATACGTTATTTAAATGTAAGGATTTAAAAACTCGAATAGGTAAATGTTAAAAAGCAAAAGCGCAACATTTTCTGTTTTGTTTTAGGGAGCAAGGAGCACACGGAGACCTTTATTAAACTGCTTGAGGGAAAATAAATGCCAGTAACTGCAGTGAAGCGTCTCCTCCAATAATTGAAAAACCAAAAACAGCATATAAACTAAACTCAAAATTTCTGGCTGCATTATTATAACAATTATTGCTGTTTTGTGATACGGTGCGGGCGGGTGGTTCTGTGAGGCAAACAGGAAATTCAATGCAGAGTAGACCGTCTCATTTCGGTTCGGCCTTTGCCGCGGTCTACCCAGCCTTCCAAGCACACACCTTCATAGACCGCGTAGGCCGCGTCCTTCGAAGGATGCAGCCCCTGAAATGGGATTCACCCCAAGGCACCGCAGTACCCTATATTATGCTGTCATTACTGAAAGAAAGTGCGGTTCTGAATATATGGGAATATTTCTGACTTTGAACATGTGCACCAACACGACATGCCAATCGACATAAAACCAAAACAACAACTTAGGGCGCAATCATAGGCATATTATGTATATTATATTATATTGTACTGTATTATATTATTATATCTGTTTAAGGGTGTGATTTCAGACACCGAGTCCCAGTAATGAGACTGCTTTTGGCTCAGTTGGTGATGCCAGCTCCCTGATATCAGCCCTACTAAAAATCTATAGCTTGAGCTGAATAAGTGTCCTAGGACTCTGGAAGCACTGGAGAGGTTTTGTGGTGAGAACACACTTTTATACCTTACTCTGTATTGCCCAATCTTCTGTTTCATTAAAGGAGATCAGGCGGTGCTGGCAAGGTTCTTTTAATTTCACAGAAATACCTGATATTTATTCAACAGCTACAATAAGCACTTCAAAAGCTTGGAAGTAAGAAAACGCCTGCCATTTTTTCCTACAGTAGCCAACATAAAACATCAGACTACAGAATCTGTACAGTTCACATCTTTGATAGGCCAGGATAAACTGCAGTAGGCGTTGGCAATAGGGCAAAACTATTACAACACAATCATTAAAGACATTTTATACATAATATTTATCAGGATACACGTGATCGCAAACAAAACGCATCAGCAGCGACAGATTCTTAAAAACTACTATTCAAATATTTTCCCATACTTAGTAAGGTGATTTATATTCCAAATGTGCTGCACGTCATCCAATGAAACAGGACTAATTACACTGTTTATAATGAAACTTGAAAAGCATACTGTCTATTTCAATAAAACTGATCATGATACGATAAAATAGCCTCATATTGCCCAACCCTAATCTGCACAAACACTAACTGATCCATATTTGTATCTCCCCTTCCAAATGAGGCACCATGAATTATTTAAATGATTCAGAACTGGCCCTGTCGTTCACTGTCGCAGGCTTAGCAGTGTTTTCCCTTTAATCTGGGCTGGGAGTTATCTCAAGATAACCTTCGTCCTTCTTAGTGACGGACATGGACAGAACAGAGGGAAGAAGACCTGAACACTGGCAACTTCTGAGCTTGTGTGTGAAAATCGATGACACTAAACAGCCTACAATTATGCTACCTTTATTTAAAAAGGCTGATATGACACTGCAAAGACACTGCTTATGCAATTGGTACAGGAACCATTAATGCAAAGCTTATTTTATAATAGAGTTATCTCACGTAATTTATTAAGTAATGGATTGAAAGTGAAAAGTAAAAGCAAAACACTTACTCTATTGGTGAACTCAGGGCACTAGTACAGCTAGCTATGTTCTGGAGCATTCAATTCCGGTTTTGCTTTCAGTTGGCTCTTATAAACTCACCTCTTTAGGACATGGAGACTTATTTGCACTATGAATAACAGTATTGCAGATGTATAATAAAGCACAACAGCGATAAAAATAGCGGATATCTTCTCTGACGAGAGCTTTGGGATTGACTCACTGCTCACTGTGTCCTGAATCATGAACGGTGCGACTCGACTCACGTTTTTAAGCAAGTGCGGCCGTCGAATACCGAGCACAAGAAGCGAACCGAGGACAATTCTTCTAGTCAAAATGCGCGAGAACCGAATTCAACGATCCAGGTGGTAAGAAGATACTTAGGTACCGCCGAATTTTCCTTAACCTCTTTTTGTAAATCCATGACCCTTCACAGCATCCAAAGTGCTTTGAGGTATTAAGAAGCAGCCATAAAAGTGCCTGATGATGTTTCATGGACATCTACAGCAGTGTGTGGAGGGCTGACATAGAAGTGAATTTATCCCTTCTACCTCAAGACATCAGACTGTAGATTTATGAGCACGAGCACTCAAAGTCCTATCACATGGGGGTTAGAGTAATCACTTCCTGTAATGAATAAATACGCAGCTGGAAAGAAAAGTATATCTGGCAGCTCAACAAATATGGATGCCCTTACCATGGAGGCTGAGTGTGACTTATTCCATTCAATCATACACATCTGTGCACTGTCCCAACACTACAGGAAATGGGCCTGGTCACTGCTGATGGTAAGGGTGGTACGCCGTACAGCCAAATGTTTGTGGGCACCAAAATTAGATCCAAAAACATGTGTGGAGTTGGTCTTCCCTTTGCTACTAGATTTCCACTAGATTTTGGAACATAACTGTGAAGTCAGGCTCTGATGTTAGGCCTGAAGCCCAGGCTCTCGGTTGGCATTCCAATTCATCCAAAAACTGTCTGATCGAGTCAAAGTTGGGGCTCTGTATTAGCCAGCAAATGTTTTCATCAAAGTAGGCAAACCATTCTTTAGGGACTTTTTGGACGTTTTAGGAGAGGAGAGGTATAAACCTCAGAAAGTGACATGGTTTGTCTAAGAAGACTGAGTGCCTGCATGATTGAGGTTATGAACCTGTTAGCATTGTGTGGGTCTGAAATAACAAGATATCACTCATTTAATAACTGGACTGTTGCTCAGTGGTCCAAAGTACTTTTTTCGGATGAAAGCATATTTTGCATGTCATTCGGAAATCAAGGTGCCAGAGTCTGGAGGAAGACTGGGGAGAAGGAAATGCCCAAAATGTCCTGAAGTCCAGTGTCAAGTACCCCACAGTCAGGAGGTCTGGGGTGCCATGGTCAGCTGCCTGGTGTTTGGTCCACTGTGTTTTTAATCAAGGGCAGGGTCAATGCATCTAGAGCTATCAGAGAATTTTGGAGCAACTTCATGCTTCCAATATGCTTAAGAGCTTTATAAAAATATGGAGATGAAGAGTTCATTTTTCAGCACGACCTTGCACCTCTCACATGCCAAAACCACTGGTAATTGGGTTTACTGACGCATGGTATTACTGTGCTCAATTGGCCTGCCAACTTCCTGACCTGAAACCCGATAAAGAATCTGGTTGGATATTGTGAAGAGAAAGTTTGAGAGACCCAGACCCAACACCGGGAATGAGCTAGGCCGCTATCTCGAAGCACCTGGGCCTCCATAACACCTCAGTCATTGCCACAGGCTGATTGCCTCCCTGCCATGCGCATTGAAAGCAGTCATTTTCTATTTCTGCAAAGGATTCCCGACAAGTATTGAGTGCATAAATGAACATAATAATCTGAAGGTTGACTTTTTTTGTATTAAAAACACTTTTCTTTTATTGGTCGGATGAAATATGCTAATTTTGTGAGATTTTTGGGTTTTCATGAGCTGTATGCCAAAATCATCAGTATTAAAACAATAAAAGACTTGAAATATTTCAGTTGGTGTGCAATGAATCTAAAACATATGAAGGTTAAATTTTTATCATTACATTACGGAAAAGAATTAACTTTATCACAATATGCTAATTTTTTGAGAAGGACCAGTATATATAAATATACACACACATACATATATATATATATATATATATATATATATATATATATATATATATGTCTGTGTATATAATTTTGAAAAATAAGTTTAAAAATTCTGCTTCCTGAAAATAAAAAAAGAGACCATGACAGACAACGTCGAGTGGAACAGCTTCAGATCTGCTGCACCACGTAGGCATTTTGAGAGGCATTAAAGTGTATTTCTTGAATTTAATCACGTTAAACGCATTAAGTTGCATGGCAAATTCATTTTGACACATTGTGTTAGTTCAACTGAGCTTAAAATGTTTTGCAGCTGACTTTCCTTTGTACTCAGCATCTGGTGCCTCTCGTGTCAGTGTCCAACAATAGGCAGTCAGCATTGATGAATTCCAAGCACCCTGATACCACTTTTCCATGATCACAAGGTCCTGCTGAAACCTTTCACAATGTTTGTCACTGACTGTACCTTTTGATCAGCAGGGAAGAAATGTCAGTGACATGTTGCACTTCATGGTTTTGTATAATTTGAGCATGCTGTCAATCAGCTCAATGCAGTTTGGGACCCTCAGATTTCTCAGTAACAATGCTAAATGCCTTCCATGGCATTTCCTCTAGCCCACAAGCAGATCTTCAAACTCCCTGTCATTTATGACCTGTCTGAATTGTGAACCAAGAAAAATGCATTACTCTACACATCAGTTATTCTTCGAAACATCGGTCTTAAAATGTGAAATCTATCACCTTTTGTTCACTGCTTTCAGTTTTTTATGAAGAAGGTGGTTAATGCACCACACTTTTCCATCCCAGAACGAGATGCCAGCATCAGTGCAACACACATCATCAGTGTCACTGCAGTGCTGAGAATGATCCACCACCCAAATAGTACCTGATCTCTGGTGGTCCTGTTGGGGTCCTGACCATTAGAGAACAGAGTCAAGGGGACGAACAAAGTATGTAGAGAAACAGATGGACTATTGTGACAAAGTGCAGTGACCACTAAAACTTAAAGAAAGAATAATCAGAATATAAACTGAAAAATATAGAACGCCTAAGACTTTTGCACATTACTGCCTATAGAATATAAGCTGGGTGTCACCTGTTTAGTTTGTTGCAATAGGTAAATATTAGCTGTGGTAGTCTAGTGGTTAAGGTACTGGACCAGAAGGTCCAGGGTTCAAATCTCACCTCTGCCAAGCTGCCACTGTTGGGTCCTTGAGAAAGACCCTTAAACCACAACTGCTTGGATTATCAATTGTAAGTCGCTCTGGATAAGGGTGTCTGCTAAATGCTGTGGTTAAGTTACTGGAGTATAGACCAAAAGGTCCAGGGTTCAAATCCCACCTCTGCCAAGCTGCCACTGTTGGGTCCTTGAGCAAGACCCTTAACCCACAATTGCTTGTAAGACTGTACCAGTTGCAAGTCGCTCTGGATAAGGGCGTCTGCTAAATGCTGTAAGTGTGGGTAACTATCCTCATACTCAGATACTACAGGCTTTTTCAGCTGAGCAACATCTGTCTCCGCCTTCAGAAGCGGAGGAGCCCAAGCATGCCATAAAACACCTAATACAATACATTAGTTTTCCATTTTAATACATCTCTCTCACAAAAGGGGCTCAGAGTTTGCACTGCAGTTGCTAAAGAAGTTGTTGTCTGCCATGGAGGCCTGAATAATGTGAGGTCACGAAAGACTACTAGTTTTCCTAGACTGCGGTATCATGTTGACACATTGACTGAATGGAAAAACGATACTTGAGTTACAAATCAAAGGGAACTTATAAAAGCCTCCTACAGGGCTTGTTAACATGAGCTCGCTGAGAGATTTATTTAGCCATATTTAAATCAGGAACAAAAACAATAATAATAATAAAAGAGACAGTGTATAAAGGATACCAACCAAACATCGGAATAAAGTATATCATCAAAACAGCTCTAATGCAAGAGACAGAAAAAGTGCAACAGCGATTTCTGAGTCATTTATGAAATTAGTTTTCCTACTGCTTGCCCAGACATTAGAGAGACATTCAGCACACCCAAATCTTCCTCTACACAATATATACATACCTGGCATACATTCCAGCAAGGTTTGGGCACACACTGGAGACGAATGGTCCTACTAAGATTCGCTTCTGCACATTACTTTCTTCACAGCTTTGCATCTGGGCATAAATAATCCTGTCTATGATAATGAGTATTACAGAGTGACGAATCCAAATAATTTCTCTTTCAATCGTTGACAATATGTTATATATGGTCATCACACCATTACTAAAACAACATGGTGGCCTAAGACTTTTGCACAATACTGTATATACAGTATAGAGTAGTGAAGTAGACAGCATTAATGACAGGACTCCGTCCTCATCTCATCCATCTGGACTGTAATCCAACAGTGTGTAGACGACAGTGGATAAAGCCATAGTTTCAACAAGTTGTACATAAATATAGTGAAGTAGGTCTAACCACAGCATGTAAACTGTACAGAGAGAAGAGGCAAAGAGACGACCATACGCTGACAGGGACAGGAAAGAGACAGACCGATGCACAGGGTGCAAGTGGAGGTCTTCTGGACCGTCTCCACTTCTCTTGTTGTGTTTGGCTTGAGAAGGCAGGAATATCTCCATTCTATCTCCTTAAAGCCAGCGCTCGTTCTGAATTTCCATTTCTTTCATCTTATCAGCCACCTGCCTTCAACATGAGCCTTTATTATCCCTCCCTTCCCATTAGCCTGCTTTTCGTCACCTCTTTCTTCTCCAGTGTATGAGAGCTTAATTATGCTGTTCCAACCCATCACCTTGAGCAGCTCGTCCCACAGGCCACCTAGCTCAGGAAAACTGCTAAGATAGTGGCTACGGCGGATGAGATGTAATTGCTAGGTAATGGTGGGTGATCATTTATGGCTGGCCCAATTTCTGTCATCATTAAATAAGAGCCAGTATTAATTATTGGTCATGATTAGAGCTGGTCTTGATGACAACTCCAGTACAACTTGCAGAAACAATTCGCCATATGACCCCAATAGCCACTAGACCTGTTAAACACAGCTAAGTATTTGTTCCATTAAGAAATGTCAAGTGTGATAATAGAGAAGAGGACTGACATGACAGAAGTCTAGCTGTATGTTAAAGGGAATAAACTAGCCGCTAACACATTATCCGTAGCACCTTACAATTGAGTTGAGCAGTTGAACATTAATGGTCTTGCCCAGGGGCTAAAGGAGAATGCAGTAGCAGCTTAGAATATCCAGGATTTGAACTGCTAATGATTAGTAGTCTAGAGCCTTCAACACTGGGCCACCTGTCCTGTCAGCTAAGAGGCTGCATCAACAGGCCACGTTTTTTCTGCGAGTCTGATGGTTCCCCATTATCCTTCCAAGTTTTACTAATATGTTGGACAGTTCTTAACCCAATTCCAGCCATTACAGTGATATTCCTTAGTTGTTTTCTTTGCTTGATTCAGGCCAGTATTGAAGCACTGTAGCACCTTTCCATGACCACGAGATGACATGAGTGTTTAACAAACGAGAAGCTTCTCACTGTGAAAAAATTGGTGCCAGCTGAAACATATTAATGGCTGCAGTAAGTATATGTGTATAATTGTTATAAAGGAGGAGGCCTCTACACCAACGGGTTTCACCTCCAGTGCTCCTGCTCTTGCGACTGGGTCCAACACCGTCCCGGTCTCATTTCAGTTAAGGATTTGAAACGTCCACAAAACGTTGGCCCCTTCTGTAAGTGTTCCCTCTGAAGCCATACCTCAAACCCACATCCAGCCATGCATTCAAATATGATTAACAAGCACGCAGAACGCCTCCTGATTGACGGATTTTGCCCGTCACCTCCGCTTTCTCGGACACTTTACATGCTGTCAGGTTCTGGATGAGAAATTTGGCAAATCTTTAAAAAAGAAAAAAAGATCTGACAAAATATCAGAGGTTTCTCATTTAAAGTCTACAAATAACCAGACATTCCTCAAATCAAGTTGATGTTAAGCAAGAAATATGATCAGTTTTATTTCATTTATCAGTAGCTAATAATTATGGTTGTATAATGGTGTGTTATTTCTTCAGGTCAGGGTCTGGTTAAGGCAGAAGGCAGCAGATGATAGTGTGAGGAAGGAAGAGAGAACGACGGTCTGGATTTGTGCCAAGATGTTGAGTGTGAGGCTGAAGTCGGTGGCGATGATTTATAGGTGGCCAAAGCCGCCAGCAGGACATTCTTTTCCAAGCTGGGCAGAATTCCCTAGCTCGCTTCAACGTCGATAAGACTTATGGAATAGCATCCTGATGTTTTGACCTTGAGCGTAGTGAGGAGCTTGCACAGATACAAATTCACAGAAGAGAAGGGAGGGGGAGCGTTTGAGCTTTCTATTAGAGAAATCCTTTTTCTAATTTGTTTTCCCTCTCTCCTGTTCTGTTTCATATATGAACCTTTGCTGTACAGTCACTTTTTCCATTCCTTTCCTCTTTAAGTTGTGGTAGGTTTTCAACTACACCCCGTCTGGCTTAAACAGACTATATGTCTAAAAGTGTAGTTGTGGGATATTGTCCAATTCTGTCAGAAGATCAGCTTGAAAGTGTTGGTTATTGTAGGTTAGGAACGTGAACAGCACGTTCACATGTCCAGCCAGACGACTGCATTTTGGACCCAGTGGAGCTGTTTTACTCAATAGTACCACCACTGAATATGCCTGTGCATGCCAAAGGTTTGATGGGCCAAACTGATTGGTTGTATTTGGGCATCGCCTTGAACTTTAAATAAATGAAACGATTATTAAAATGATGAGCATTCAATTAACTCAAGCATGCCCAGATGAAACATCCTTCCACCTGGACCTCATTCGGTAAATAAAACTGCACTCAGTGACTGTGATTTAGAAGCTGCAATGCCACACTGCACAAACTATACTGCTGAACACAAGGCTCACAGCAAACTGACAATTTCTGTTAAATGAACTGTAGCATGTAATCAAGTTTCTTATTCCAGAAAATCTAGCCTACGTTCTTCCCAGCAGCATATACGAGTGGTAAACAAACTAGAGCTAATCCTTCACAGACTAGTCTTCAAGAATGTGTTTACACAAAATTAGTCTGCATCCAACAGAAAGGTTATTGACTTGACAGGCAAATCTCAGCATGGACAGCTGTTCAGCCAGGCAGTGATTGGGAAATGGTTGCATGGCCCAAAATGCCCTGTGCAGATGTTCAGCTGACATTTGATCCAGTGCTGAGTATATATTGGACAGGAATGAAGACGTCAGCTAATCCACCTCAACAGTGACGGTATAGACAGAAGACGAAATGTGCTCCCCATGAATCGTACCCAAGCATATACAGCAATTATGTATTAGAAAGCATACATGAATGACCTAAGACTGCACTCACCGGTCACTTTATTAGGTACACCTCCTTGTTTACACATGCATTGTCCATGTTTTCAGTTCCACTTACCATATAGAAGCACTTTGTAATTCTATAATTACAGACTGTAGTCTGGGGGTACAATTGGATCAAGATACAGTAGTGCTGCCGGAGTTTTTAAGCACTTGGTTCACTCACATTGCTCTCTACTAGACACATCTACATTATTGCTCTACCATGCAGATGTAAAGCCAGAGACAGCAGCTCATCTGTTGCTGCACAGTTTGTGTTAGTCAGTGGCTGGACATTTTAGGTTGAAGGACTATTTTCAGTCCAGTGGTGACTATTCCAGCTGCACCGTCTGACCCGATCGTCCCAGCAAAACGCACAACAACACATAACCACCACCATCGTGTCATTGCAGTACTGAGAATGATCCACCGCCCCAGTAGTACCTTATCTGTGGTGGTTCTGTGAGGGTCCTGACCATTAGAGTACAGAGTAAAGGGGACAAAGTATATGGAGAAACAAACGACTACAGTCTGTAATTGTAGAACTACAAAGAAAACAAGGAGGTGTACCTAATAAAGACTTAAAACTCTTGCAGTCTTGTACAATCCAAGCCTCGGACATTGGCCTACCAGTGGCAGCCTGGCAGTGTCCGGACTTGAACCGCCAAGGTACTGCTCAATGGTCTAGTAACAAACAGAGGACAGTGGTGGTGCTGGGACATGAAAGGCCAAACAACTGGTCAATAATTTTACCACTCCAATAGCATTATCACTATTTGTATTTAGTTTTTAATTTCTGTTTCAGTATTAGTGTGGCAGGGGTACTATAACGTTCATATATCTATACTACACAATGTATTACTTGAGTTTTGACATAAAATCGAATGCATTTATTCATTTTATTCATGCACTAAATATAGACTATAGAACCTAGAACTTTTTCTGTAATTATTTCATCGTCATGTGTTCATGGTTTTTCGGAGCGGTCATACTGATCCTTTTAAGTTCAAAAACATTCGCTGTTAGCATTCATTTATTCACTATTTAGGTCATAAATCAGAATACTAGGCTACTTGAAATGGGATGGAATTATTACTGATTACATCACAGCATACGGTTAACATTCGGCATACCTGATGTGTATTCAGCCAGTCCATTTTTTCTCTGACTGCTCTGGACATGCTGTATACGGAGGACTGGGGAAGTCAAATCATGGCTGGGTTAGGCTGGTTTTTCATACACTTCTAGCCCCAATGATTTCATGCTTAATCGTGACAGCTCATATGATCCTAAAAGGTCCAGGCCAAGCCTTTCAGCCTCAGATTGCTCAGACCTTCTCACAGGCATCATGCCAATTTCTTCCAGCCTCACCACCCTGAGACACTTCAGAGCGGTGAAGCAAATCTTAGCTATTTATGAAACATGGTTGACCTTACTACCTGTATGCATAGCAGTGGTAAAAGACAATATTCAAGCTTCTCTCACATCTCCATTTGTGTTTAAACGTGAGGTGATAACTATGAGTTTTGCAATCAACTTCAGCTTCACTGTGGTCAATTGAGTCATTGTTCAAACTAGCACGTACATAAAATGGGGTTTTTAACCATAATCTGTTTATTGTTTACGTTAGATACACAACAGCAGAAAGTTGTAAATACTGGTCTCATCCACAAGCATGGAATTCATGCAGCTGAAACCTTTGCAATGTGTTGGAAACACTGAAACCTATTATTCATCACAATAAAGCAATACAATGTACTGTCCATAGGATGTAAGATATGTGGTTTGATTCTGGCTTCAAACCAGCCAAAAGGAAACCACTTTTTGAAAAACATGTCAGTCTGTTGTTTGGCAAAATAAAGGCCGTTTCAGGCACCAGGACGTCAAGAATTTATACTAAAGTTTCCAGTACTGCGATGTACCTAACAGTAAAAGATCAGATGAACAGATAAAAAAGGACTGGATAAATCCAGTACCGTAATCCCCAGTTTATGATGGTCTGGTTTGCGAATTTTCCACTTTATGATGGGAATCATCATTATACACATAAATGCACATTCAGCAGAAACCGTACTCTGAATTTTGATTTCCCCCCCGGGCAAGCATTATACAGTACGATACTCTCCATCAGATGCTGGGCATCCGGGCAGCAGCCAGCTGAATGACCGTTTCGTTTTTGTTTTGATTATGAATGAATTTTTAAATCACTTACAGTGGAGCAAAAAAGTATTTAGTCAGCCACTGATTGTGCAAGTTCTCCTACTTAGAAAGATGAGAGAGGTCTGTAATTTTCATCATAGGTACAGAATGAGGAAAAAATCCAGGAAATCACATTGTAGGATATTTAAATGTTTGCAAATCATGGTGGAAAATAAGTATTTGGTCACCCACAAACAAGCAAGATTTCTGGCTCACACAGACCTGTAACTTCTTCTTTAAGAAGCTCTTCTGTCCTCCACTGGTTACCTGTATTATTGGCACCTGTTTGACCTCATTATCTGTATAAAAGACACCTGTCCACAGCCTCAAACAGTCAGACTCCAAACTCAACCATGGCCAAGACCAAAGAGCTGTGGAAGGACACCAGGAAGAAAATTGTAGACCTGCACCAGGCTGGGAAGAGTGAATCTACAATAGGCAAGCAGGTTGGTGTGAATAAATCAACTGTGGGAGCAACTGTAAGAAAAATGGAAGACATACAAGACCATTGATAATCTCCCTCGATCTGTGGCTCCACAGATTTCCAATGTGATTTCCTGGATTTTTTTTTCTCATTTTGTCTCTCATAGTTGAAGTGTACCTATGATGACAATTACAGACCTCTCTCATCTTTCTAAGTAGGAGAACTTGCACAATCAGTGGCTGACTAAATACTTTTTGGCCCCACTGTACATGAGATATTCAACCATTATTATAAATTAAGCTTTGTGTCAATGATTTTGTTTTAAGCAGATTTAAGGTAGGCTACACGATACATACAGTATATATAAAATGCTCCTCAGTTCATGATACATTCAAATTAATGTATATGTTAGAATGTACTCCCATCCTATATAGGGGAGCATCTGAAATCCTGAAGTTTTGTCAACTTATCAAGAATGGCATGGAATGGTACACATTAAGCCATTGAGCAGTTACTCTTATCCAGAATGGCTTACCACTGATACAATCTTACAAAATACAATCCAAGCAACTGCAGGTTAAGAAACTTGTTCCAGTGCCAAACAGTGGCTTCTTGGCAGTATTCAGATTTAAACCTTGGACCTTCTGATCAGTAGTCCAGGACCACTGTAGACACAGTATCAAATATGCTTATGTTCTTGCAGTTGCATGTTATGCTATTGCAGTGGACATTGTAATACTGAAAGCCATAATGGGTGGTACAGCTCTTTCTACACCATTACCACAGAAGGTCTAGGTTAGCACACATTTGTCTTACTATCGCAGTGGGGACTTTCCTTTAACATGATGATTACTGAAGTTAATTAATGCTACACCTAACCCTAAACTCAGTAACCTAATGGAGATCTTCTGACTCTTTTGGTTTTTCAAAAGAAAGTTGCAGTATTTATACAAAAGCAGTTTTCCCCAATTGGGAAGGTAAAACATCAGATCTTTATATCCTTGTGGATATAGATGTGGGGAACATGTGTTCCCCACATTGTAAAATAAATATGATTGTAGAAATGTAAGCTGTCAACAAAGCAAGAGCAAGACATAAGTAAATACATGGCAAAGCAATAAAGAAAATGAAATCATTAAAATCTGAATAAAAGTACTGCTTATGTAAATTATCACAATATTCAGTAATGTCAATTAGCAGTCCAAGTTTACCACTAATCACCTCTACCTTGCTCCTGTTACAGGCAGACCTTCAAGCTGTCCTAAAATGCCTCAAGCTCAACGCAATGATTCAAACTTCTGAGGAATTCTTCGTTAACTTTCATTCCCCTGTCAACAACCATCTCCCATCAGGGCCTCGGACATGTTCTCCTCTTCCAAACAAATGTGGGATGAAAGTTAAACATTTATACAAAAGGCTGTGACTGATCTCTGCTGTGCCTGAGCTAAGACTAACTGTGATCTAAGAGGGAAAGAATAAGGGAGAACAAAAGAATATGAGAATGTAACAGAAAAAGAGAGTGAGAAAACTTGGCCACATGAAATAAGTTTGGAGGACAATGGGCTCTGACATATCCCATATGGAGCACATGATTTGGGCCATTTAGATTTCGGTAAATAAAACGCCAACACGGTGATAGTACACTTCCGCGTGACTTCTCCGTTGCTGAGCTAATTCCAGCAGAGGGACCCTTAATATCTTCCACTTTGTTGGGCGTTTTAGAAAAAATAAGTTGAGAGCAAGGACCGCAACAAAATCTAGACCCTAACACATATCCTATCAATTCTCCATGCCTGCCACTTAGTTCGTACGTCTTTCTGATACGACTGTTCTGCTTGCATCAACGAAACAGAGAGAAGTCAGAAAGCATAACATGTTCCCTAATACTGATAACAGGCTATATCAGACCAGTATTTGCAGCTGTACTTTTGTAAGGTAAAGAGGTTTTATTTTGGGAGCCTGTGGTTAAGTTCCGAGTCCGGAGAAGATGCACAGTGTTCCCTGTCTGAAGCTGGAGCTGACCTCAGGGTTTTTGGTAGCCACGTTTGGCCAAGGTTCTGAGGCCCGAATCTATGTTTCTTCTTTCAGCTTGCTGAATTAATTGAAATACACATGCAGCATTAATTCAAAGTCTTATACATACAGTGGTACCTCGGTTCTGGTCATTAACTCGTTCCAGAAGGCTTGTCGAGAACTGGAAACGAGGAGTACCGAACAAATTTTTCCCATAAGGAATATTGTTAATTGAATGAATTCCAGACCTCCAGAAAATCCACACTGTATAAGGCATTATATGCATTAATGGAGTTGGGGATACGTTAAGTCCAAACCTTCAAAAGTTAAATGTATCCTGAACTGAGGAGGTAACAGTGTTTGCTAGAGAGGTTTATACTGTATCATAGCGGCGATATTGAAAGGATACTATGATAAGTTAATGTTTCAAACACTTACATTATCCTACAGTTGGCCAAAATAACTAACACAAAGCTTATTTTGTAATAGTGTTGAAAAATCATATAACATTTAGTGAGTAATGGATTGAAAGTGAAAAGTAAAAGCAACACTTACTCTACTGGTGAACTCTAGCATAGCTGCTAAGCTAACTGCAGCCTGTGTTCTGAAGCATTCAATTACTGTTTTGCTTTCGGTTTCCTTTTGGTTGGCTCTTCTAAACTAACCTTTTTAGGAACCACGGTGACTTATTGGCACAAAAATAGCAGAGATCTTCTCTGAGGGCTCCTGTGAACCTGAATCACTGTGTACTGAATCGTGACTCGTGAATCATGAATCGTGCGGCTCGACTCATAAGTTTAAGCAAATGCGCCGAGTACCGAGACACATTCTTCTAGTCAAAATGCGCCAAGAACTGAATTTGAGTTCCAAGGTGGTCAAGAACAGAGGTACCACTGTACTGTGATCCTACTGTCAAACAGAGCAATCTTATTTAAACCGGAACGCAACCAAAGTGCGCGTAAAATCCGACCAAAAGAGGACGCCAACAACGGAAACATAAAACTCTTGAACTAAATGCGTCACAAGCTAATGAAAACCTATTCGATACCCATATTTCATTCTTGTAATATTGTTTAACATGCTCAGATGTATCCATTTTAATCTTTAGAGACATTACACAGCTCACCGATACTCATAACATTCTTTCTGTACTTTACAACTGTACCCAGAGGCTCGCATCTAATAAAAAATTCCTTTTCAGTGGCATTTGCAAACAAACTGGCACACAGCCGAGTATGCGGAAGGATTTGAATGTTTAGACCCAATAATCTGTTTAAGCTCTTAAGGCAGTCAGACAAGAATTTGGCTCCGGAGTTCAAAACGTGCCAGATGGATTCAAAATAATCAAGTCCAGAGAGAAGGGCTTGACGCTGGCACATCAGGTTTGGGTTCTGAAAGAGGCACAGACCCCGTGTTCAGGGCAGGGTTAAGGACCTACTAAATGCTCAGTCTTATGACAGCACTATAACGGCCTACTTGTGTTATCTAGAGTAAGGACAAAAACGCCCTAATTAAGGCAAGGTTACTGATAAAACTGAGAGAGAGATAGATGAGTGTGTGTGAAAGAGGAGTCTGAGAAAACAGACAGCACAGAGTAGTGCGGGAGTGATGGTTGGATTCAACATTAGAGGCAAGTGTGGGAGGAAATGTCCTTTGAAAAGTGGCACTCGAGAGTCATTTGGATTCCCAAGATCTTACGAGTTCTCCAGAACACTAGCATTAAGAAATATATATTGATTATCAAGCTAGAGCATATTGCTGAGGAGAAAACAATAAACTAGGGCATGTCTTCAGCAAGTCAAAGCCTCAACAGTTTTAGTCATCAATAAAAATGCATTATTTCAAACGGAAATTTCAGGACGGCTTCTGAAACAAGGAGAAATTAAATAATAAAGCCCCATGGATCAAAATAGAAGTAGAGGTAAGCACAGTTTAACGACCATCCCATCAACGTCAGTTCCCTTTAATGACCGAGGTCTTAATAATTCTAACAAATTCTAATAGGAAATAAATCTGTCTTTTAACTAGAGATGTTAAGGCCAGCAGTTCGAGAGCAGAAGTCTGTCTTCTGTGTGTAACTACCTACCTTACCGGTCATGTGCTCGTTAGCTCACGTTTGGACTAGAGACCAGTGTTCATGTTGTTGACGAAAGATTCGTCATCGTTTTCGTCAACGACGAAAGTATTCGGCTAACATAGCTCCCTTTTATACTGTGAATAAATGCATATAGAGCAGCACATGTATCCGATCTTCTGATCTTATAGGTTTAGCAAAGCTCATAATTAGTGATGCACGATACATCGGCGGCCGATATATTATTTGCCAATATACAGGAGGTCCTCGGGTTACGACGGTCTCGAGTTACGACGTTTCGTGGTTACGACACATCTCCCATTTACTGTATAAAGCCTTGTTTCGCACTTAACCACTTAATGTATACTTCTATTATCAATGCATGCATGTAGATGTTTCATCTTAAAAGGGAAATGTTAAAGTATTTAGGTATTGCAGCGATTACATTTCATATTTTAGTCAGCTAAAGCTACTGCAGATTTAGTCGACTATAATCTTATTATAATTAGCCAAAGCTAAAAACAATTCAGCTGACTAAATTATAACAAACTAAATTAAATTTCATTCAAAGTACTGCAACTAAACTAAAACTTGCTGTCAAACTGAACACCGTTACAGACTGTTCGAACTCGGTTGATGTGTTTACAGACTTTCTGCTGCTTATCTGTAACAAGCTCTAAATGGCGTTGGTAAGTGTATGTGTCTGTCCTAGTGTAAGTAGTAGGAGAGAGTAAGCACAGCTGCAACACTTTCTGCATTTCCTTTGAATTCAGTAAAACCACATCTGTCAGCTACCCACCCACCCTGCTGGAACACCTGTGCATGTGATAATATAGTTACAATTAAAACTTGAACAGACAGATGTTCAAAATGAATCATTCTTTAATATCAATTTGCCTTTACTTTGTTATCTGGGCACAGACAGGGTCTTCACTAAATTAATTTGCCTGTATAAAGACCAAGACGACAAAAAGGGAAAACATATCAAACTATACAATTATCAAAATCAAGACACTGAAATTTAATAATGCTGCTGTCAACCATAGCATAAATGACCTGCAGGTTTTAGGTGAATACTGAAAGGTATTCTATATTAAACAATAAAATTCACAATGCTACAATTAATCTAAATGCAGATTTCATATTCATTTCGTGACCAGGGGAACTCCTTGCTGCAGTTATCCATGATAAAGCATCTTATGCTAGCTTGACATGCAAGCCATGCCTGTTGGAAGCTAAGAACACACAGATTGAAATGCTATGACTTAATGCTTCAGTTTAGGCTGTATGCTGAAAAGCAGTGTTTGCAGAAGGAATAGTCATACTACTTTCCTCCCGGAATGAGGAGGCACTAACTGAGCATGTGCAGTATGAATACTGTAGCTCAATCCTAATTAAATTCTATAAACCAGTTCACACTCACTCTGAGACTCTGTTTCATCTGGCTGATGTTGCATGTTGTTTATAATACTGTCTATCGATGCATTTTTGGCTTCCGTCAACCAAAAGTATCAGGTCCATCATCGCGTCCTCTTAAGTGTTATGGCTTCCCCTATGTAGCGTCGTAACAGTACATTACTGAGTTTGTTATAATTATCGTGAATTTTATAATTAGCGTGAATACAAACAGTTAAACACGTGTGTATCAATTAACTGCATTTATGTATTGTGTGGCTTTTCTTGAGAAAATACTCTTCATATTTCCATTACAGTATCATAAAAAGAATGTGACTATGGTAATGTTTGGTCCACGTCCATTTTGGTCAATGGCATTTTTCACAGAACGTAATGCGGGCATTAAAGAGTGCATACCCGTAACAAAAAACAAAACAAAACAAACAAACAATAAAAAAAAAAACAAGCTCTTACTTCATTTCCAGGACCTCCTCCAGATGCTTTCTGCGCTCTGCTCGCAGTGTGGTCAGGTGAGCCTCCTTCTCAGCCAAGGACTGCTGTGTGGATGCAAGCTTGGCCTTCATAGACTCCAGCTCCTGTTTTACCTTCCCCATTGCCCCGATCAGTTCCTCCATCTGTACACATACCAAAAATGTGATCACATACAAAGCTACATTTGAACATTGAAAGAAAAGAGTAAGAAGATCAAGAAGATTTGCATTTCCCTGAAACAATAAATAGACACAAACACAAAGGTGACAAAACATGGTCAGAGACAAAACAGGTGAAAGAGGTCTTTATTTGCCTAGAAGTTACCCTGAGTTTCTTTGTGGTCTCGCAAACCATTAACACACCTTGATCCTTGAGTAATCTCCGTTGGCCGACCACAATAAAGGTCTGATTGTGGACTGGAGTCCAAACTCTTTAGACAGGATTTGTAACTAGCTCCAGTTAGATGAGCATTAATAACTCTTTGAGGTCCTGAAAAATCTCCTTTATTTGTGCCATGATATACTTCCATAAATGCGTGTTGTAAAAAGCAAACTTTGATAGATCACTGTTCTTTAACTCTCGTTAACACTGGCTCTACTTTCACCTTTAAATGATCTGCTAAACCTATAAAAACCTATAAAAAGTATTTAGTCAGCCACTGATTGTGCAAGTTCTCCTACTTAGAAAGATGACAGAGGTCTGTAATTTTCATCATAGGTACACTTCATCTATGAGAGACAAAATGAAAAAAAAAAAATCCAGGAAATCACATTGTAGGATTTTTAAAGAATTTAATTATAAATCATGGTAGAAAATAAGTATTTGGTCATCCACAATAAAGCAAGATTTCTGGCTCTCACAAACCTGTAACTGCTTCCTTAAGAAGCTCTTCTGTCCTCCACTCGTTACCTGTATTAATGGCACTGTTTGACCTCGTTATCTGTATAAAAGACACTGTCCACAGCCTCAAACAGTCAGACTCCAAAACTCAACCATGGCCAAGAACCAAAGAGCTGTTGAAGGACACCAGGAAGAAAATTGTAGACCTGCACCAGACTGGGAAGAGTGAATCTACAATAGGCAAGCAGTTTGGTGTGAATAAAATCAACTGTGGGAGCAATTGTAAGAAAATGGAAAGACATACAAGACCATATAATCTCCCTCGATCTGGGGGGCTCCACGCAAGAGATCTCATTCTGTGGGGTCAAAATGATCATGAGAACGGTGAGCAAAAATCCCCAGCAAAACTACTACACAGAGGGACCTGAAAAAGATGGAATGACCTGCAGAGAGCTGGGACCAAAGTAACAAAGGCTACCATCAGTAACACACTACGCCAAGAGGGACTCAGATCCTGCAGTGCCAGGTGTGTCCCCCTGCTTAAGCCAGTACATGTCCAGGCCCGTCTGAAGTTTGCCAGAGAGCATATAGATGATCCAGAAGCGGATTGGGAGAATATCATGTGGAAACATTTGACCTCTGTCATTGCCAACAAAGGTTATGATACAAAGTATCGGGTTTGAACTTTTGTTAGTGAACAAATACTTATTTTTCCACCACGATTTACAATTAAATTCTTTAAAAATCCTAGAGTGTGATTTCCTGGATGTTTTTTTCTCATTTTGTCTCCCATAGTTGAAGTGTACCTATGATGGAAATTACAGACCTCTCTCATCTTTCTAAGTAGGAGAACTTGCACAATCAGTGGCTGACTAAATACTTTTTTTGCCCCACTGTACAATACTATGCCACTCTCCAATATGTAATATTGGATCATTTTCCTAAAAACAATTAATGAGCAAGTATATTTTCCATGTCGTCTGTTTAACTGGATTCTCTTCATCTCATTGTGTAGGGGTACACGTAAAAATCTGATGATGTAGGTCACATCTATGCAGAACTATAGAACGTTCAAAGCAGTTCACAAACTTTCAAACATGACTATAAGCAGAGACCATTACAGCATTTTAACTACACAATCTTGCTATTACTTTGGAGTATTACTATGCAATATTTCATAACATTTTAATAATAACAGAAACAACAAGGAAATGAAGTTCGTTGAAATGAAGGAAATCACTTTTTACTCTTTACTGGTGTGTTGTTCATCAAATGAAGTGCTAATGTCTGTCTCTTACATACTTCTTTTTGAACTCAGTGAATATGGTCTCGAGTTCAACAGCATTCATGTGTGCATGGGGAGTACAGCGATTTTGTGTGGTTACAAGCTTCTTTGTTTTCATGCACTTTCCATTTTGCACTTTTTGATGGCTGTGAGGTTCTTGAACACATTGTGGTGATTTAAGGACAATTACTCAGCCATTAAATCCAATACAAACACTACCTGTAACTGACAACTAACACTTTCCCTAAATACAGTTCTCCTACTGGCATTTGTTTAATTAGCCCACATTGTTGGCAGGTTGCTAGGTTAGCCTAGGCAGCCCTCATTGGTGGAAATGCGTTGAAGTGAGGATTGTTGTATAGCAGCAGCTGATCACAACATGCAATTTATAAAACCCTACAGCAATTTTATTCTGCATTAAGGTGGGTGTGCTTCAGCTTGCCTCTAACCCGATGATCTCCATTTACGTATTCTGTTCGCAAAGAATGGACAACTCAAACAGCAATAGCAGGTTTCTGCATTTGCACAAAGTGAGGTTAGCATCCTGGTTCTGAATAGTTTTCAAAGGCGGTTCAAAAGCTGCAGCTAATCGTGACGTGATCCTGTATGAACTTTGCAGCCCACGTAAGCATGAAATACATTTGCCACAACAGTCAAGTCTGACTCTTATCCTGTGCCTCTTACTCCTATGCTCATTAACCTGATCATGCTGTTGGCTCTATAAAGCAACTTTACATTTACAGCATTTAGCAGACGCCCTTATCCAGAGCGACTTACAATTGGTACAGTCTTACAATCCAAGCAATTGTGGGTTAAGGGTTTTGCTCAAGGACCCAACAGTGGCAGCTTGGGATTTGGGTCAGAGTGAGATTTGAACCCTGGACCTTCTGGTTCATAGTCCAGTATCTTAACCACTAGGCTACCACAGTTTCCTAAAGCTGATATTTGGAGACTGTGGCTAAATCCATGTTACTTAGAGACCCAAGATGTAAATCCCCTAATAAGCAATAAAAAAAAAAAATTCAATTAATTACTGGATGCATTCATTTCAAAATGTAATTAAGTATTCAAAAAATCCTGAGATCAAAAGACAAAGGCATTTCCAACTGCATCCTACTCTGTTTATGCGTACTTAATTTGAATTACACACAGTCTAATCAACAATGATTTCTGTCGTGTTAGTACCGACTTTTAAAAAGAAAACATAACTGAGTTGAGAGCATGGACGTCATTAGACTTGTTTCAGGGGGGGGTGTTTTTATTAGTTTAAATCATCAGTAGTTTATCTTATTTATTCTTTTCTCGTTCGCCTGTGCTGTCTGTTTCTGTCTTTACAATTTACCGTATTTTTCGGACCATAAGGCGCACTTAAAATCCTTTAATTTTCTCAAAAATCGACAATGCGGTGCGTCTAATGTATGAATTAATTCTGGTTGAGCCTTCTGACCTAGAACCGATTGTAGATGGTACACGGCGCTCATAAATCTGTCAAAATGTTTTAGCACGGCCTTAGTAAGTTACGAAGCTTATGGCCACCGTAGTGCGCAGCATCGCGGAGTAATACGGTATGTGCTTCAGCATTAGGGTATGTGCATTCATTCATTTATTTTCGAAGCGGATTTCAAACACAACGCTATCAGTCACACAGTACAACATGGACATAGAGCAGCTGTGAGAGAATTCAACATTAACGATTAATGGTAAAGTGGAGGAAGCAAGAAGACGCCCTGATGCACCAGGTAAAGACCAAACTGAGCTTCCGACGGAACTTAAGAGTTTTGTTTCATTTCATGCGCCTTATAACCCGGTGCGCTTTATGTATGAACATAGACCCGTTAGCAGCCGATCCTGAGTGTAATTTCAACCCAAAAATAAAGTAAACACGTTATTTGAATGTCTGTTACAAACATGAATTAACCAAAATGAAAAGTAAATGATGATTGATGAAGAGAGTTATCCCACTGAAAAAGCAAAATAAATTTAAACATTGTTAAATTTAGGGCAGACATGAATGAATGGCTTGTTTATCGTTCTTCTTCTAAATGTAGATGGGAATTGAAGACTTGTTTGTAAAGGCAGCAGCTCCTCCAAAGACTAGTTACATGAGATTTTACAGTTTACATAACACATTCTAATCATTTTAATTGGCGTTTGATAAAAAACAATTGTTAGTAAAGGCAGGAAATGAAAAAAAATGTTAAAGCTTTAGTCAGCTAGTTTGGTTGGTGCTCCCACTTTTGGTTTGTTCCTTTTTGTAGAGTTTTTACCAATAGCCCTTTGTCCTCTGGCTGGAGATGTAGTGGACTTTGACTTGTTAATATTACCTTGTGTAAAAATAAATTAGGAAATTACTCTGTCAATTTTCTGCAGTCAAATGTCACTTTGTCCTAAACATTGACGTCCAGTTTATTACACATGAACGCAGCTACAGACCAGATGGACATTTGATTGCACCAGTCTGTATTGTCAGAGCTTGCATCTTTGCTTGATCTTTTCCTCTTGTTAGTAGATCCATAGTATTTAAGTCCTATAAATCTGTGCCTAATGCCAACTTCGAATGACATGTCTCTTCAAAGAAATGTGCTGCTGTGAGGCAGTTTCTCCAAATAGTTCTTAATTTCATGCTATTATTTCATAATGCGGGCCTTTTTGGGTCATTTCCCCCCCTATAGGCTTACCTATAGACCCCCTTAGTCAAAACTTTCCATATCTATAAATTTCTAGAGACGCCCCTTGAGAGCACAAATCTTTGGCTACGTAGGGAAAATGTGCAAATCTCATTCTGTTAGAAACATGCATTTTGGTAAATGACAAAATCTGGATTTAAGGACTCCAACTGGGTATGCCAATAAAGCATACTGCCATTCAGCGCAGCCTCCTGGTGGCTGGATGAAGCACAACAGCTGGAAAAGCACTCAGAGCAGCAATCCAGGGTGCTCCCGTAACTCGTAACTCATCATCCTAATGCACCATGGAAAAGCGCTGAAACTAATGTCCACTGCTAGAGAACCATGTTGAAGCAAAACTTATACCTTCCGCTCCCTCACCCTCTTCTTTCTCACGTTTGTCATCGGACTATCATCTATGACTGAGTGTGAGAGAGAGAGAGAGAGAGAGAGAGAGAGAGAGAGAACAAGACAGCACTTCACAGGTCATCAGGGAGACTAGAAAGCAAATCCCTAGTGACAGACCAAGAAACCTCAGAGTTCTACAGTATGGGATCATACACAGTTGCCAGGAACACCTAACTATGGCATTTCAACGACCGGACAAAAACTGGCTAACATAAGAGAGTGGTACATACATTTTTCACACAGCTGTACTACAACACTGTACTCTGATCAGAAAAAAACATTAAAACCCCCCCAAAAAGTTGTAAAAAACAAATAAAAAGATATCTGCAATGTCCCTTACATTTCCTTTGACTTTTCTTTCTTTGCAGACAGTATAAACCCTAGATATCTCACTTTTTTCTGGTAAACTTCATTTCATTTGTTAATAAACATCCATTCCTACATTTCAGGCCTGCAACACATTCCAAAAAGAGTTGGGACAGGGACAATTTAGTGACAGTAATGAGGTAAAAAACTAAATAAAGATACGATATCAAACAGGCAATGTCAAAAGGTGACTATAATCATAATTTGGTACAAAAGCAGTATCCACAAAAGGCTGTCTTTGAGGAGCAAAGGTGGGCAGAGGATCTCCAGTCATCCCCAAACGCATGAGAAAATGATTGAAATGTTTAAAAACAATGTTCCTCAAACAAAGACTGGGAGGGATTTAAGTATTTCAGTCTATTTTTCCTGATTTTACTTGTCGAAAAACATCCCTGGAAAAGAGGTCGTCTTGAAGGGAGCTTATGTTGCTCTAAAATCTCAGTGTACTTCTGCATTAATGCTGCCATCACAGGCAGGGCACTGACACAACCCCATACCATGATAGACCCTGAAAGATCTAGGGTTCATACTGTCTGCAATGAAATAATAGTCAAAGGACATGTAAGAAACTTTGCATATATTTGCATTTTCCATACCGTCCCAACTTTTTCTGATTTGGGGTTGTAGAAACAGTCTGCAGCAATGTCTAGATAGGTGGTAGGTGTCAAATTAATATCGACATGAAGGACCGGACCCAGGAGTTTCCAGAAAAACAGAGCATCAGAGCACCAGGCTCCCTCCTCTGGCTTGTATTCTTGCCACAGGTAAAAAAGTGACATGTCGCTGACTGTCCATGAGATAGAAAAGCAAACTAGACTCCTCCTTCCACTGCTCCACGGTCCAGTTCAGACACACAGTCGCTTTTGTTGGTGGGCAGGGCATAGCATGGTGATCCATGGGCACCAAATTTCTGTCATCTGTTCCTTCTCAAACCACTGTCGGTTGGCTACTCACCCCCCCCCACCCCGTGGCTACAAGCTCGCTGACAAGCTTTGATGTTTAGGAGATGCTCCAACTCAGCTGTCTGGGCATAACAATTTGCCCCATGTTAAGGCTGCTTCACCCCTGAACATGACTCCCAGATCTAATACATTCCCCATGAGAACTCAGAGCTAATACAGCCCAACGTGCTTAACATGTGCAGTTGTAATGAGAACATTAACTTTATTTGTCGTTTGGTTTGTGTGTGGCTTTAATGTTTTGGCTGATCAGCGTATATTTTCAAATATCCAGGAAAAAAAATTCTATTTAGACACAAGACCATCTCAACCTCACTACAGAAAGAAAAAAAGTCTTCCCTTTGGGCTCATAAGCATGGGGAAACGTTTAAGTAGCATCAGTTTCATGGGCTACAAGTTTCGGTTAGAAGGAGACGCCAATCAAAACTGAAGTCGTCAGGAGGTGTGCGTGGGAAAGAACACAGGTTCTACAGCTAAACATATAATATACTCAGTTTTTAAGAATACAAGGCTTTCATGCACTGTCTGACACTGAACAGCTGATTAATAAACCCATGATGTGCAGGAACAACTATGATGTCACAGGACCGACATGACAAATGAAGCCATCTCAAGTGACCAAGCCATAGATGGAACAAAAGGAAGTAGTCCTAAGTGCGAATAATGATCCCTTTTACTGCAAGTACGCAAAGCTGCCTGGAACGATTCACATCAGCCATAAGGAAAAGTCCTTCATTAAGAGATTAAATCTTATACTGGCTTCATCTGGTACCCGTGTGTCAGACTTTCGTAAGTGTGCCAGATGTAAAATCAGGAACATACATCTAACTATGTGGAATGGAAAAGTAACTGGCCAAATTTGACCTTATTACAAAGTGAACATGTTAATTTCTTTCAACATGTTTTCTTCTGTGGATGGAGAATGTGTGTGTCAACATGTACAGTGGTGCTTGAAAGTTTGTGAACCCTTTCGAATTTTCTATATTTCTGCATAAATATGACTTAAAACATCATCAGATTTTCACACAAGTCCTAAAAGTAGACAAAGAGAACCCAGTTAAACAAATGACACAAAAATATTATACTTGGTCATTTATTTATTGAGGAAAATGATCCAATATTACATATTAGTGAGTGGCAAAAGTATGTGAACCTCTAGGATTAGCAGTTCATTTGAAGGTGAAATTAGAGTCAGGTGTTTTCAATACCATGGGATGACAATCAGGTGTGAGGGGGCACCCCTGTTTTATTTAAAGAACAGGGGATCTATCAAAGGTGCTCTTCACAACACGTTTGTGGAGTGTGATCATGGTCCGGAAACAAAGAGAGATCTCTGAGGACCACTCAGAAAAAAGAGCTGTTGATGCTCAAACAGGACTGGAAAAGGTTACATTACACCATCTCTGAAGAGTTTGGACTCCACCAATCAGTCCAGACAGACTGTGTACAAATGGAGGAAACTCAAGACCATTGTTACCCTCCCCAGGAGTGGTCGACCAAAAAAGATCACTCCAAGACCAAGGCGTGTAAATAGTTGGTGAGAGTCCACAAAGGACCCCAGGGTAACTTCTAAAGCAATTGAAGGCCTCCTCTCACATTGGCTAATGTTAAGGTGCATGAGTCAAAATCCATAAGAACACTGGAACAACAAATTAGTGTGAATGGCAGGGGTTTTTTTTTTTGTGCAAGGAGAAAGCCACTGCTCTCCAAAAAAGAAACATTGCTGCTCGTCTGCAGTCTGCTAAAGATCACGTTGACGAGCCAGAAGGGCTCTTGGAAGAATGGGTTTTGTGGACGGATGTTTGAAGCAATGTTGGAGAAGGAAAACACTTTTTGCATTCCAGCAATAAGAACCTTATCCCATCTGTGAACCATGGTGGTGGGTTAGGATCATGGTGTGGGCCTGTTTTGGTTGCATCTCTGGGCCAGGACGGCTTGCCATCATTGATGGAAACAAATGAATATCTGCAATGATATCCGAGAATTATAAGGAAAAATGTACAGGGACATGTGTCCATGAAACTGGATCTCAAGAGGAAGGTGGTCCCATACAGCAAGGACAAAGCCCCTAAGCACACAATCCAGTTCTAACCAAGAAATGGTTACAAGAAGAATGACGGTTCTGTTGGCAAGGGGATGGAATTTTTTGGCACCAAACCAATTAAACATTTTTTTAAATACAGGACATCAGAGTTTTCATGAAATCTGTAGACAGGCAGATACTAAAAATTCCATGGCTTCTTTGCGACAGAAGCATTGCTTCAATGTCTTTTAGTTAAGGCCTACACGTTCCTTGTCTTCTCCAGAACAGTTTCATCATGTGGAGTAAGAACAGGATGCATGCTGAAAGAGATTTGCTTTCAGATTGAAGTCTAAATTGTTCTGAGAAGGACTCAAACTTTTGGAATTCAAATATCTTATACAGATAAGGCAGTATTGTCCATTTTTCATTCCCAAAGCAATGTAGATTACTTTTTAAAGGTAATGATCCTTACAGGGGAAACCAACCTGACTGACACTTATTTATATGCATCTGAAACGGCAAATGTCATTTACTATTATTCTGCTTTTTGTTTGCTTAACTGTGTTGCATTCTGGAACTTTGAGTCCTACAGACATCGTCTTGCCTACTTTTGTATTGAATTACTTACATAAATGGCACTGCTGCAAAATAAAGTACGAGAAAAGCTTGCTTTCTGTTTTTTAGTTAAATGAAATGGGAACAAATATTTTCTTCAAGGCCAGTTGTGTACCTTGTGTCCCTCTACAATTTTGTACCTTGAACATATGACGTGCCTTTGAGAGCACCAGTTAAATCAGCATGTATTCCATAAAAATATCAAATGATATTGAGAATTGGAGACATACTTCTGTGTTTTCATTGCAGGTATGTAGTAAATCTTAAAGGCTATACAATAGTCAGGAAAAAAAGGCTTTTGGCATGTTATGTACTGTAAGGATGGGATGTCACAGATTACTAAAGGAGGAGCATCCAGCAGTAATCAGGACATAGACACAGAGGGAACGATTCTTTACACACACATTTCATCCAACATATACCATTAAGAGAACAGATCACTCATTTGGGAGAGTAATGAACTGTGAGTCATTCTTTGGGCAAAGCATGAGAGAGGCCCCACCCTGAGACAATGATCACCATTTGGGAACAGTCAATAACGACAGTGGTTAAGATTCCTATCACAAAGTTTGGGTTGGAACAAAACGAAAAGTCACAGTGGGTAAAGATACTTCAATGTTTCCAAAACAGCAAAGAAAGATGAGAAAAATGTTTGAGAAATGAGGAAAAGCTGCAGAGCAGATGGGGAAACGTAAGTAAAACAGAATGGAACCATCGTTTAAAAAGAAACAACAACAAAAAAGAGAGACTCACATCATACCTTGAACCACTGAAAGCCGGTGTGGTCGGAGTCATGCATAGGCTCATGAAAGAGCTTCAAACAGGCAGCAAACAGTGGAGCAACAAAGTAGAAAGAGAAGAGAGTAATTACAGATGAAGCCAAAAAATCAAAGCTGTCCCAGCAAAAGAAACAGAAGCAGAAGAACAGAACGAACCAGAACAGTCTTCAGAAACAAATCACGCAAACGAAAATTAGAAGCAGAGGAAAAGGGAAAAAAATGAAGTGGGAAAGATGGTTGCAGTGTGGTAAACAAGGAGTTGCTGTGACAACACATGGGGCTTCAGGGGCAAACAGGCCTGGGGTGTGAGAAGAGAACTACAGAAATCCATATGCAGAACCAGAGCAGGGAGGAAGGAAAAAGGATCGTTATGAGACATCCACTCATCTTGATCAGCACTGGAGGAGTTGCTGAGGTCTGGTGCCTCCAGAGAGAAAGTTATGAAGTATGTCATTGGACTGCTGAATCATGTCTGGAGACTTAGACACGCATTTTCATGTGGTCGAAGGCAATCCGCTTTCACTAGCCCCGCTTGAGCGGCTGGTCGCATTCACGCAGGCTGGCCATAAATCCTGCCCAGGGCTAAGTGACTGGTGTCAGTGCACAGCGAGAGGCTTGTGTCAGAGGAAAACACTCCATTCTCCCAGAGAGGCCACATATTGCCCTTAATTATACATACCATTACATGGGCTGGCTCAGTGGGGTTTGGCACGGCGCACCAACTCATGACAGCATCAGCTAAAATAAGCTGGGCCTGACACTTCAGTTCCAGCAAAGTAATTTCAGTTGATGTGCATCTTCTCCATAAAAGCACCAAATAAATGCTGGGTAAAAGGGACAAGGAGGGTAATACAGGCAAAAGGGGCAAAGAAGTCAGTCATATTGGTGAACAAAAAGTGAGATTTGAGAACTGACAAATGAGGGCTGTCAGAAAAGAACAGTCCCACTCTTCTCCATGCATTTAAAATCCAAAGCTGACAGAAATTTGTAGAGAGCCTGAATCCAACATGTGCACAAGAAAACCTGAGCAACAAGAGAACAGCAATTAGACCAAATTGAAACCAGTCAGAGACATGTGCGTAGGAAAGGAAGCTAAGAATACTATGCAAAGAAATAGTCGAGATGTCAACAGGTCTGTACTTTGATCAAAGAGGGAAAGAAAACCTCTCTCGCCATCACAAAGTCAGCTGATGCTACATAAATATGTCAAATCTATTTATAGACTACTGTGCTGAAACAGGTGGGTACTCATTTAAAGCTATTGGCCATGCCAATCAATACTGTACAGCCACTTTAACTTCTACACTTACAGCGATACTTGAAAGTGTGTGAACCCTTAAGAACTTTCTACATAAGTATGACCTAAACATGGTTTTTCAAAGGCAAACATTAGGTTGAAGGATTTTTATCGGTACATAATAACATGTACAGAAGGCAGGTAGGACAGCTAGGCTAACCAGACTGTCTGGGTTGCAGCGCTGTAATGTGAAGCCTGCACAAGGCCTAAACACAATGAAGAAACTCGTGTTTCAAAGGAGGTGGTCACCCACCTCTTCGTGACACACCTGGATGGACTAACATGGAACTTCATGCACTACTTTCTATCTGAGAAGTTTGCCAACCTGAACGATAAGTGGTTGGTTTAAAAAAAATAAAAACATTTGACATTGAAATCCAGTAACTCCATAGCACCGACGTGTGAAAACTCGCTGAGGAGAACAAGTGTTACTGGCTTTCATAGAAATTGTTAGGATGAAGACAAAGCTGAGAAACCAAATGAAGGCTAGTCCTGATATGCGCTTTGCCCTCTGCCAGAGCCCTGACCTAAAAGAGACATTCTAAAGAGGATTCCAAGAGTTTGGACTCCACCAGAGCACAGTCAGGCAGACTGTATACAAATGGAGGAAACTGAAGATCATTGTTACACCTCCCCAGATCAAAGATCACTCTAAGAGCAAGGTGTGTAACAGTCTGTGAGATCAACAAAGGAACCCAGGATAACACCTAAGCAACTAAGTATCTTCTCTCACTTCAGCTAATGTTAGTGTACACGAGTCTACCATCAGGAGAACACTGAACAACAAATGGTATACAATGCAAGGTTGCAATGAGAAAACCACTTCTCTCCAAAAAGTCCATTGCTGCCTGTTACATAGTACAAGGACAAGCCAGAAAGCTGTTGCGAAAACCTTCTGTGGATGGATGAGACCAAAACAGAACTCTTGGTTTAAATGGAGAATTATGTCTGAAGAAAGAAAAAATAAGGACTTTATGCCACTTCTGAAACATGGTGGTGGTAGCATTAGTAGTATCCCACTATCAGTAGAATTGGGTCTGTTTTGCTGGATCTGGATCTGGATCAGGATCAGGCTGGCTTGCCACAGAACAATAAATTCAGAATTATACCAGCAATCATGCGTCAAGACTCCAACCCTTAGCACACAAGCCATTCTACCAAACATGGATAAAGATGAATAATGTCTTGGAATGGACAAGGCAAAGTTCTGACTTTATTCCAATGAAAATGTTGTGGAAAGCAGTTCATGTGAGGATACCCACTAAGCCAATGTGCAGGACTGAAACGTTTACCAGAAACGATTAGCTGCAGCTATCACTGCAAAAGGGGATCACGCCAGATACTGAAGGCAAACGTTCACGTACTTCTGTCATTCGCAGAATGCAATACTGGATACATTTCTTTCAATAAATAAATGACCAAGTATAATATTTGTGTCTCAATTTCCTAGGTTCTCTTTATCTACTTTAGGACTGATTTGAAAATTTGATGAGGTTGATGTCATATTTATGCAAATACAGAAAATTCTAAAAGGTTCACAAACTTTACATACTATATTCATCTATGTTTCTAAAGCATCATGCCTAGAATGACTGAGACGAAGCACTGCTATCTCAAAGAAATCATCTAACAAACATTCATCAGAGTTTCTCATTAAAGTTTCTCCCACTATAAACTCAGTAAGAAGGAACAGATTAACACCAGCCAATCCTTCAAAACAGTTTAGTTCTTGGATTCCCACAAAATGATTGCTTTTACCTTTTATTACTTCCATCTACTTGTTTGATGAACAGCTACATTCCTACAATTGTCATGATAAACCATGAACACTCAAGGCTTTCAGAAGGCTTTTATGTCAAAACTAGAAACATACTTCTATGAGGTGCGTGTCTCTGAAACGGCTGGGTCTGAAACCAGCTCAGGTCTCGAAGTGCTCATAGGCATGAGTACTGTGCAAAAGTCTTGGGCCACCATTAGATGTGTTGTTTTAGCAATGGCATAATGACCGTATATCATATGGTTGACGACTGCACCCAAAAAATTCAAACTTGGATTGGTCACGGCATTATACTTTTTTCCCCCCACTGATCTTCATTCCAATCTCTGTCAGCTTTAGCATAGCTTGGCCTTTTCACCCTGTCTCCTTTTCGAAAAAGTGGTTTCTTGGCTGCTGCTCCGTTCCAAAAAGACCATTCCTGATCAAACTTCTTAGGATGTAGAAGGATCAACTTGGCATCCTGGTGAAGCTGCCAGATGCTGTTGTTGCTCAAGTATAAGGGGAGGTCACAGTAAATACTTGTCACTGTAGCCCATAGAAGCTGTTTTTCTGATTTTTTTTCTAATCTGTGGTAGCCTAGTGGTAAGGTACTGGACTATGGACCAGAAGGTCCAGGGTTCAAATCCCACATCTGCCAAGCTACCACTGTTGGGTCCTTGAGCCCTTAATCCACAATTGCTTGGATTGTAAGATTGAGTCATCAACTGTAAGTCGCTCTGGATAAGGGCGTCTGCTAAATGCTGTAAACGTAATCTAATCTAATGGTGGCCTAAGACT
>JAJAGP010000780.1:0-35000 GCA_025084515.1 Ancistrus triradiatus | reverse complement strand
AGAACATTTGGCGTTCGATGATCAAAATAAGGAACAATAATATCGCAGTTCAATCACAACACCTGAATACACTTAGCTAGTCCGTGAAGAAAGCAGTTCCTCGGAGCATACTGTGTCTCACAGGACAGACGCAGCACAGAGCAGTTTGTTTTCCCAAAAGGGGAGGAAAGAACTCTAGTGGTATTCTACAAGAAAGAAAAGGTTCACAAATGTTTATTGAGGAAACAGAAACAAGCAGCAGGAGTCTGTGTCTCCTGGCTACAGAAAAAAATAAAAACAATCATCAAGTCTAACTACCCCACAAAGTAGCCAATTAAAACCCTTATAAGTCTGTTAAGATCAGAAGGAACAGATGCACATAGGAACCCATAAAACTCTTCTCACTATTATTCTGATGACAAAACAAAAATATTAATGACACCTAAGGGCCTTCAAAAGTCTACTGGTTTGCCTGGAGTAAAAGACTACATTTCTTATTTGCATACAAGCTAGGTATTTACATTTAAAATGTTTGAGTGGATCTGGGTCACTTTATTTCATGAGATTCTCTCAACATAGTTTGCTATCAAGCTCTGTGATCATCTCTTCTTAACATAATACTAATATCAGAGCTCTGAATTTGGACCAAAACCTTATATACAGGATGGGCCATTTACATGGATACACCTAAATAAGATGGGAATGGTTGGTGATATCAACTTCCTGTTTGTGGCACAAATTAGTTAATGACAGGGGGAAAACTTTTCAAGATGGGTGTTGATCATGGTGGCCATTTTGAAGTCGGCCATTTTGGATCCAACTTTCTTATTTCTAATGGGAAGAGGGTCATGTAACACATCAAACTTATTGAGAATTTCACAAGAAAAACAATGGTGTGTCTGGTTTTAACGGAACTTTATTCTTTCATGAGTTATTTACAAGTTTATGACCACTTATAAAATGTGTTCAAAGTGCTGAGCATTGTGTTGGATTGTCAATGCAACCCTCTTCTCCCACTCTTGACACACTGATAGCAACACCGCAGAAGAAATGCTCTCCCGATCTGACCCCCTTAGACTTTTATCTTTGGGGTCATCTGAAGGCAATTGTCTATGCTGCTGTGAAGATACGAGATGTGCAGCATCTGAAACAACGGATACTGGAAGCCTGTGCTAGCATTTCTTCTGCTGTGTTGCTATCAGTGTGTCAAGAGTGGGAGAAGAGGGTTGCATTTGACAATCCAACACAATGGGCAGCACTTTGAACACATTTTATATAGTGGTCATAACTTGTAAATAACTCATGAAAGAATAAAGTTCCGTTAAAAAACCAAGCACACCATTGTTTTTCTTGTGAAATTCTCAATAAGTTTGATGTGTTACATGACCCTCTTCCCAATGGAAGTAATAACGCTGGATCCAAAATGGCCGACTTCAAAATGGCCCGCCATGATCAACACCCATCTTGAAAAGTTTTCCCCCTCCCATATACTAATGTGCCACAAACAGGAAGTTGATATCACCAACCATTCCCATTTTATTTAGGTGTATCCATATAAATGGCCCATCCTGTAGATCAAAAATACAGTACTGTGCAAAAGTCTTAGGTCATCTCTTTATTAGAATACAAAAAGAACATACAAGAAATTTGTATGCCATATAAAAAAAGGAAAACAAAGGCTACAGTGGTAAGTATTTAGTGTGACTTCCCCTTACACTTGAGCAGCTTCACCAGGAAGCCAAGTTGACTCTTCTACAGTCTGAAGAAGCTTGATCAGCAATAGTCTTCTTGGAAGAGAAGCAGAACCCACTTCTTGGGAAGCGGAACAGGATGAGGATTGGAATGAAGATGTGACGAATCCAATTTGGGCCGACAACTATTTTATATACGGTCATTAAACCATTGCTAAAAAAAAAAAAAAAAAAAAATCTAATAATGGCCTAAGACAGTTGCACAGTCCTGCATGTCAAATCCAACATCATTTTTGATTATTTAAACCCATTTATCTTACATTCACTATGTTTTTTCCTAAATATTTCCTTGGGATTTATTAAGTACCGATTCCTAACCACCAACGGGACCCTGCAGTCCCCCCCCATTTACATGACGGCTACCAATCTGGGACGATAAAGGCTAAGAAGTTTCACTATGACAACAGATGCCATCATAGCCCCTTTTCAAACTACTGCTTATGCATCATCAATGTGCAGATAAATGCACCTAGATGAGAACTTCTAAGAAAGACAAAGTCAAAGAATGGCATGTCTTTGAGATGTGCCATGTGCACATCTCAAACACAATAACGATCCCTTTAGAATCTGGAGTTACCTTTACCTAGAGCACACAGTGCAGTGGGGGATTTCAAAGGCCCCAGTTTAGCCAATTCTTTAGGTATGAAAACTAGATTAAAAGAGAAAGTCAAAATAGCCGTAGGCAAGTAGGGGAGAGCAAAAGCACAAGGGGAACCAAGAAGCCTTGCTGTAAACAAACACATGTGGTTCTGAAGGCTCGAGTAGAGAACTGCTTATGAGAAAAAGCAGATGACCTGTATTAGAAGTAGAACAGCTCAATGGAGTTCCACACCGGGAGCTATGGAAAAATGACCAAAGAAGCAGAGATCCAATTCAAGATCATGAAAAAAATAATAATAATACTATGTGCTATCACACACAACTCCCATATTATTTTTTTCCCAGAATTACAATCCTAGCTGGCCTGATTTCTCAGATTCCTCATCTGCAAATTCATCTACAAACATAAACCAGCTAATTACTGGCCAAGCTCCGAATACTGCGAGTACTGAAAACAACCAAGCCCCAACCAATGGAAAGTCACAGTTGTGCCAGCACTACAAAGTATCAGACACACAGAGTACCCAGAGTAAAACCATGCGGACACGGGGAGGTCATGCAAACTCCTCACAGACCGAGTCCGACCGTAAAGTGATGAGATATCAGATCCATCATTTCTTCTGTGAAATGCTATTTTTCTCTTTGCCTTTCATAGTTCTCTGCATTTGTTCTCTTTCTGCGACGGTAATCTTTCTTCCGAGATCTACTGCTCTCTCCTCTTCTCTCTGGTAGCGAGTGCTGCGCTTGCTTCTCACCACCAGAACAGCATTAATGACTTTGCCTGCAGCTGTGTCTCATCGTCTGTTCATTCAAGGTTACTTTGGTAATGTTGGTTTATAAATGCCCTTACCAAAATCATAGAAAGATGATGCATTTTAAAGCACTCAACTGTGCAACAGTCTTAGGCCACCATTAGATGTTTTGTTTAGTCATGGTGTAATGACCAAGTATAACACATTGTCGAAGACTGGAACCAATAATACTCTTTTCCATTCATCTTCAGTCCAGTCTTTTTGAGCGTTAGCATATCTTAGCCTGTTCCCGTTCCAAAAAGTGGTTTCATGGCTGCTACCCTTCCAAAAAGACCATTCCTGATCAAGCTTCCTCAGACTGTAGAAGCATTCCGCTGAAGCTGACAGATGCTGCTATTGCTCAAGTGTACAGGGAAATAGCTCTAAATACTTGCCACTGTAACCTTGTGAAGTTTATTTTTATTTAATTTTTTCAGTCATTTGAAATGCTGCATACAAAGTTCCTGTATTTTCTGGTTTTATTCTAATAAACAGACTGAGCAATAATTAAAGATGGCCATTATACCATTGCAACAATGGTACAGCTAATCTAAGGGTGGCTTAAGACTTTTGCACAGTACAGTAAATCTTTGGGTAAAATGCAGTCTCTTTCCTAGGCTATGATAACACTAGATATAAAAATCTTCTATATAGATATTTTTTCAACTATCTAAAGCAAAGTGTGTCGTATAAATTGAGAAACTGCTGGAACCCAGAACCAATTCATCCAGAAAAATCAAATTCTGAACCTTAAGTCAAATTTACTACGTGTTCCTGATGTCACTGAATATTTCTCAATGATGCATAACACATGTACTAGCTGTAGAGTTTAATCGTGAAAGGCAAAAAAGAAGAATAAGGAAATCTTACCATGGTTAGATTTTTACAAATGTTAAATACGTTCTGCTAATCATTATGGACATCAGGATTTTATTTTGGCTTTTGACCAATAGGAACTGTCAGCCAATGTGACAGGTGGAGATGGGACACTTTCCAGACAGAACATGCTCCCAATGAATCTGTTTTTAAACAGGTTGTTGTGCATATGTTCCTTTTCAGCAGCAAACCTAAGCTCCTGAGATAACTATAGCATCCTAATGGATGGTGAATGCTGTGCGGGAGCATGCTCTTGTAAAAGGCAAAGAAAATGTCAGTTAGGATGCAGTGGGTCTCCCCAGAGGAGTAGCCGGCTGTTCCTCACATAAAAGCCGCATCACTCTCCCCCACAGTCATAAAAGGCTTCCGTTTGACTGATATCTATGGTCTTAAAAATCATAAATTCATGACCAACCACAAGCACATCAACTTGATGGCCTACAGCGTTTCAGCTGTTACACATCAGACTTTTCTTTTATGGTATGGAGAAGGGTATATAGAGGTTTATGTAGTGAGGTGGCCCAAACACAGCCACACACATGAGCAGCACAGTGCTTTGACTAAAGTTAATTCAGTTCTCGTGTGTAAGGAGCTTTAAACTTAAATAATTAATGCTCAACTGTTGCCATCTTTGTTTCCATATACCAACGTTCAGTGTTTGGCTCGATGGTCTGTTCATTTTTGGTTTCTTGTGTCTTTATGTCTGTATGTCTTTTTATTAGTTTCTTAGTTCTTTGCTTGTTCTTGTACCCTTGCACGAACTGGTAAAAGACTTTTATCAAGGCTATAATGAAGTACAATTTGAGCGATACAAGCTACAGCCAGTGAGAGAATAGAGCCTGGTACAAGCCAACAGCTCTTGCTATCTTCCTTTAGCAATTGTATCTGTACGCTATCAGTTACAATTCTCAGACAAAAAGAAAATCGGAATCAGCCGGTCATATATTTGACAAAATCCAAACAAACCCTCTCTCTTAATCTGGTTTTATCATTACATTTTTTACCCATCTGTTTCTCCCTCTTGTGTTCTACTGATATTCTGTTTCAACGCATTTAATTTAAATCTCAGCAGGTCCAATAAGTGCTGCCTCACATTCTGGATGCAGGACCTTAACTGACCCATGACATTTGCCTCTACGTTCATACGCTAAATGTCTCCTACTATGCAGTCCTACAGGTATTTGCTATTTTTTATTTTATGGTTGTCCCATTACATGTTTCACCCCAGTGAAAGTCATCTTCAATCCATCGCTACATCACTATTTAATCAACAGGAAAGAGTAGAACAGCTTGATGAGTCACAGTCCACGTGTGCGTATCGGATGTCTGGGAGCTTTGTGCTTACACATGACTGCTTTTCCATAGATGTGGTGGAGGTTGATCAGAAAAGCCAGATCATGAGGTCAAAGAAATGCATCTTAAAAAGCACTGTTTCTTAGTTGGACTTTTTAATGGTTTCTTTCTGGCTAGCTCCCTGACATGTAAGTCCCAGTATTCAGCAAGCTGGAATAATCTGAATAGTTTAATCAGAGAACGGATTTGGCCATATCATTGTTTGTTCAAATGAAACAACCCTGGAGCCTGAATGACCCTCAAGAGCTGGATCAAGCCTCAGGATCAGACACGACGACGCTCATCCTGACCACTTCACCTTCTCCAAAGTTAACAACAGCTAGCTTGAACATGATCACCCCACTCAAAGGCTTGACCCTTGTATCCACCCAGCACTCTGAAAGAAACCATAAATAGCTAAAGGATAATAGCGACCCATTTTCAGCACTCTGAGAAACAGGAAACGAGAATGGTTACTTTGTGGCCCCATAAATGGCATCCTGAGGTGACCTCTTTCCATCTGCCTTTTCCAGCTGTTCTGACAAGCCAATGCAACAAACAGGACAATCATCAGCAACTGGTTCTCTTTCCAAAAACCACGATTAAGGCCAATACTCAGAGGATACTAGTTCTAAAGTACTGGCTTATTCCAAATTTCCCTTTGCCTCAAGACTAAAATGTGAGAGGGAGGATGATCACAGAGATATACATACATGAAAAAAAGGATAACTATAGGTTAACCAAGAGAACCAAAGTACTACTGTGTGTGTGTGTGTGTGTGTGTGTGTGCGCGTGTGATGAGTTTTAAACCATCAAAATCGAGGTCTCTAGTCCTGAAGAAAGGGAAAGTAGTGGACAGATTCTGGTTTTCACTGGCCGGAGCTACCATTACAGAGCAACCAGTCAAAAGTATTGGGAAACACTTTGACTAAAGCCTGAAGGATTCTGCTTCCATCCAGAAACCCAGCAAAGAGCTCGAGTCCTGGTTGTGCAAGGTTTACAAGACGGTTCTCCCAGGGAGATTCAAAGCCTGGATTTACCAGGAATCCATCCTGCCCCTGACCCTGTGGCCCTTGCTGGTGTATGCTGTACCTATGATGACAGTAGAGGGCTTTGAGAGGAAAATAAGCTGCTATTTGCGAAAATGGCTCGGCCTGCCTCGTAGCTTGTGCAGTGCAGCTCTGTATGGTACCAGTAACATCTTGCAACTCCAAGTTAGCAGCTTGAATAAAGAATTTATGGTGTCAAGAACACAGGAAGCCCTGCAGTACAGAGAATCCAGGGATCCAGAAGTGCCAGCAGCTGGCATCCAGGTGCGAACTGGCAGTATGTGGAGTGCTGCCAAATCCCAGGAGGTGGCTGAGGCAGAAGGTGCTGGTTGGCTACTTCTCAGTAGCTAGGGTGGATAAGCTCATGGCAAAGAGCATCAGCACCTCTTCAGGAGGAAGTTCGAGCTAGCAGGACAGTGGAAATGGGAGAGCAAGAAGCTTGGACTAAATGGGAAACCGTATCGCAGAGGAAGATCACCTGGTCCAACATCTGGAAAGCAGACTTCCATCAGATCAGGTTCCTAGTTCAAGCTGTCCATGATGCCCTACCTAGTCCAGCAAACCTCCTCGTCTGAAGTAAAAGTGTAACACCGACCTGTCCCCTCTGTGCAGGAAGGGGACCCCTGGAACACCTGCTTAGCAGCTGCCCAAAAGCCTTTGAGAAATGGCGTTATGGCTAGCACCATGACCAGGTACTACAGGCAGTCGCTGAGAGTATAGCCACTGCCATCAATTCTGTCAAGGGCTACCACATGTCAGATTCCACCAAGCAACCTATCATGCTGGAGCTCTCAGCTCAGAAGAGCGCATGGAGAAGGCAAATGAGAGGAAGCGTGCCAAGTACCAGGAGCTGGTGGATGATTGCAGGAGGCAAAACTGGTGAGCCTCTGGAGGTGGGCTGCAGATGTTTTGCTGGACGATCACTCTGCAGGGTTTTTACACTGCTGGGTATCACTGGCCAGGCAAAGAGGAAGGCAATGAGATCTGCATCTGAAGCCGCAGAAAAAGTCAGCAGGTGGCTTTGGATCAAGAAGGCAGATCCATGGGCAAACGCTGCTGGGACACAGGCCAGAGTCTGATCAACCTATGGCAGGGTCGCCTGGGCAAGGGTGTCTGATGTTGAAAGACCCGAAACACCCTATGACCCCAGGTTACATTACTGATGTGTTCCAATCCATCTGTAAGATGCATCTATCACCTATACACAGTGGTGTGAAAAAGTGTTTGTCCCCTTCCTGATTTCGTTTTTTTTGCCTGTTTGTCACACTTAAGTGTTTCGGAACATCAAACCAATTTAAATATTAGTCAAAGACAACACAAGTAAACACAAAATGCAGTTTTTAAATGAAGGTATTTATTATTAAGGGAGAAAAAAATCCAAACCTACATGGCCCTGTGTGAAAAAGTGATTGCCCCTAAACCTAACAACTGGTTGGGCCACCCTTAGCAGCAACAACTGCAACCAAGCGTTTGTGATAACTTGTAGCGAGTCTTTTACAGCATTGTGGAGGAATTTTGGCCACTCATCTGTGCAGAATTGTTGTAACTCAGCCACATTGGAGGGTTTTCCAGCATGAACGGCCTTTTTAAGGTCATGCCACAGCATCTCAATAGGATTCAGTTCAGGACTTTGACTAGGCCACTCAAGTCTTCATTTTGTTTTTTCTTCAGCCATTCAGAGGTGGACTTGCTGGTGTGTTTTGTATCATTGTCCTGCTTGAGGTCATGAACAGATGGCCGGACATTCTCCTTCAGGAATTTTTGGTAGACATAATTCATAGTTCCATTTATCACAGCAAGTCTTCCAGGTCCTGAAGCAGCAAAACAGCCCCAGACCATCACACTACCACCACCATATTTTACTGTTGCTATAATGTTCTTTTTCTGAAATGCTGTGTTACATTTACGCCAGATGTAATGGGACACACACCATCCCAAGAGTTCAACTTTTGTCTCGTCAGTCCACAGAATGTTTTCCCAAAAGTCTTGGGGATCATCAAGATGTGTTCTGGAAAAATCGAGACGAGCTTTAATATTCTTTTTGCTCAGCAGTGGTTTTCGTCTTGGAACTCTACCATGCAGGCCATTTTTGCCCAGTCTCTTTCTTATGGTGGAGGCATGAACACTGACTGAGGCAAGTCAGGCCTGCAGTTCTTTGGATGTTGTTGTGGGGTCTTTTGTGACCTCTTGGATGAGCAGTGACGGCCACTTCTGGGAAAGTCCTCCACTGTTCCATGTCTTCACCATTTGCGGATAATGGCTCTCACTGTGGTTCGCTGGAGTCCCAAAGCTTTAGAAATGGCTTTATAACCCTTTACAGACTGACAGATCTCAATTACTTTCTTTCTCAGTTGTTCCTGAATTTCTTTGGATCTCTGCATCATGTGCAGCTTTTAAGGATATTTTGGCATACTTTGTCAGGCAGGTCCTATTTACGTGATGTTCTGACTGAGAACAGGTGTGGCAATAGTGTAGAACTGGGTGTGGCTAGACACAGTGAACTCAGGTGTGATAAACCATAGTTATGTTTTAACAAGGGGGGCAATCACTTTTTCACACAGGGCCATGTAGGTTTGGATTTCTTTCTCCCTTAATAATAAACACCTTCATTTTAAAACTGCATTTTGTGTTTACTTGTGTTGTCTTGATTAGTCATGAGTAATATTTAAATTGGTTTGATGTTCAAAAACACTTAAGTGTGACAAACATGCAAAAAAAAAAAAAATCAGGAAGGGAGCAAACACTTTTTCACACCACTCTGTGTGTGTAAATGCGTAAAGTGTGTGTGTGTGTGTGTGTGTGTGTGTGTGTGTGTGTGTGAGGCAGGTGTAGAGAAATACTGCAAAGTAAGAATGCTTAAAGAAATAGAAGTGTTAATAGATTACCTTCAAAACAGGCCTTTACCAGCCTTTACCTTCAGAACAAATTATTCTAGGTACATTCGCAGAGGGATCAGGGATTTTGTATGATTATAGTCAGGCGTATGATTAACCATTTATACCAAATAGGTGATGATAATCATCATTTTCATATGCGGGTTGAAAACAGAAACAGCTGCTCATGAGGCTTTAAACTGGATGAGGAACAGCCAAACTGCTACAAAGGTGAGGTTGTGGAAGACAGTTTCATGTCACAGGACACACCATGGCAAGGCTGAGCACAGCAACAAGACACAAGGTAGTTATAGTGCATCAGCAAGGTCTCTCCCAGGCAAATATTTCATAGCAGACCGGGGTTTCAAAATGTGCTTTTCTTTTGATAAAGCACAAATCAACGTGTGACGGTGAGGACCACAGACGCTGTGGTCTGCTAAGGAAATGATGAAAGCAGATGAAAGACTTACTTCTCTTCTCTGCTTACTTCTCTTTGAGATGAAGATGTCCGACAATGCCTTCAGCTCAGATCTGGCAGAAACCAGTGAAAACTAGGTATACCCATCTACTGGTCAGAGACATCTGGCCAGAATTGGTCTTCATGGAAGAATTGTGGCCAATGAGCCAGACTTTTGACATGGAAACAAGGTCAAGCAACTCAACTAAATGCAACTCCACAAAAATGTGGGAATTGAGAGGCAGAAAAATGGCAGCAGGTGTAACAAAAGGCAGTTTGTTGACCGAAGGGCTGCACATGAGTACAATAATGAGTGTCTGCAGGCACCAGTAAAGATTGGTGGAGAGTCCTTGCAAGTTTGGGGCTGCATTTCAGCAAACAGAGTTGGGGATTTGGTCAAGATTAATGGTTCCCTCAATCCTGAGACAGACAGGCAGATACTTATCCATTATGCAATACTATTAGCGAGGCGTCTGACTGGCTCCAAATTCATTCTGCAGCAGGACAATGACCCCAAACATACAGCTAACATCATTAAGAACTATCTTCAGCATAAAGAAGAACAAGGAGTCCTGGAAGTGATGATATGGCCCCCACAGAGCCCTGATCTCATCATCAAGTCTGTCTGGGATTACATGAAGAGCCAGATGGATTTGAGCAAGGAACTGATAACAACGGCATCATTGCAGTCTCCGAGGGTTAATATAACATTTATTAGGGAGTACACACCCGTTCTAGACTAAGAAAGTTTTGTACTAAGCCTTGGTGTTACGAGTACCATCATTACCTTAACCTGCTGGGAGCTTTCATTCATGTTGTCCTCTCGCTTGCGTGCCTCCTCCATCAGTTGAGCATTTCTGTTCTTTTCCACCTGTTCCTTGTGTTTCAGTGTGGCCACTTTCTTACTTTGGTCCTTCATTTGCCTGCAAGAGAAATGGCACAAATGGCAGATGCATCAAAAACGTAACAGGTTGAGCACATTTACACACATGCACAAAGCAAACTGCACATACACAAAACAGTACAAACTTGAATCACCAAGTTCATAAGTTATAAACGTAATGTTTTCTAGTATATACATCCAAGTGGCAGTGAATGGAAAGGAACCTGGCCCTGGAATTTTTTCTCATTACTCACTACTTTCAGGCCTCTCCTGGGAGTCTTCTTGTTTACACGGCTGAATTCTGTTCTCATAGAGCCATGAACAGATCGGATACCAATCACCATCTTGACGCGAAAAAGAAAACCTGATGCACCTCTCCTCTCTCGCGCCAGAGCAGATGTGGATGTAACTAGGCCAATATGCATGTGTACATTGTGTACCAAAGACCACAAAATGCCCTTTCCATAGTGTCCCCAGAGCAAAGCAAATCAGACAGTGATTGCAGGATCTTAACTGATGACATCCACCGACCAGCCATAACATTAAAACCACCTTTCTTATACCGTGTAGGTCCCCATTGCACTGCCAAGGCCCTGACCTGTCAAGGCATGGACTCCACAAGACCTCTGAAGGTGTCCTGTGGTATCTGGCACCAAGGTGTTTGCATCAGTTATTAGACGTCCTCCAAGTTGTGAAATGGGGTGTCCATAGGTTGGACTTGTTCGTCCAGCACATCCCACAAAAGCTCAATCAGATTGAAATCTTTGGTATTTGGAGGCCAACACCATGAACTCTTTGCAACGTTCCTCAAACCATTTCTGAACATTTTTTTCCACAGTGTGCCAGGGTGCATTATCCTGCTGAAAGAGGCCAACGCCATAAGGAAATGCCAATGACATGAAGAGGATTATTTGGTCTGCAACAGTCTGTAGGTAGGTGACACATACATAGGTACAAGTAACACCCACATGAATGCCAGGACCGAAGGTTTCCCAGAGCATCACAATGTCAGTGCCATCCACTTCACCTGTCAGTGGTTTTAAGGCTATGGCTGATCGGTGTTTAAGAACAGGTAACCCAAATATTTGCTTTAGAAATAACACCGTGTAGGGTTCTTCTAAAGGTCTATATCAACACTAAGCCTGTCCAAAACAGAGTGGAGGGAAAAACGGAGAGAAATGTGTATACTGCAGAGAAAAAATCTCATGGGGTACATTATAGAAGTGTCGGGTGAATTTGCAGCATGGATACACTATGACAAGGCGATCTCAAACAAGGACAGGTGAGTATAAGCCAAGCCGCTATGCCTCTAACACCTGATCACTCTTCTAGACTAGCAATCACAGCACAGTAAAGTCTGTGTTTAATGAGTAGTTGGAGAAAGCCACAACCTTCTGGCTCTCACTGCAGATACTGGCAAATAGCCATCCCTGTAGAGTAAACTGAACCAAGAGCAATGTCTATACATTCAAATGGTGGATACATATTGTGACAGAAAACCTAGTACGTCCAATAAGTGTGTCTATGTGTGTGTATGTACTGGATATTCCAGTGCTCTTAGCAGGGCTCAGAACCAACACAAACCAACAAGGAAATTTGGCAAACTGACTAGGTTTACCCTACGCAGTTTTTAAACTAGAAGACCCATCGCTGTAACTGCCATGCTAAAACACTCAACACATTGTGCAGTCGCACACTCAACAGCATCCATGTTGCTAACGTTCCAGCCGCGGCAGGTTCCAAGTCATATTGTTCAAATCATTAACCAAGTTGTCGCATGGCCAAAATCCCAAAGCAACTTGACACACATTCACTCTAACTGTATAAAAATGAAGCAAGAATGCTTCCTTAGTCCATATAACAGGTCATAAACTCGAATTTTCCTATTTAGGATCAGGCCAAGCCATCTGCTTGGCTCTGAAAAACCCTTTAATAAGCAGCTGACTGTTTTGATTCCTTGAAAGATTCCCTAATTCATGTTCTTGATTATCTAACTCTGCTGTGACCTCCTTCTACTGGGTTCAGCAGGAAAAACAATCACTGTAATGGGGTTCGCCCAGGTCTAATTCCCATCTGAATCCCCGAAGCTTATCCAGTTTCAGAAGAGCTTTTGAAAAATGTCATTGAGAATATCCAAGAGTTGGACACCACTCCTGTAGCAGAAGTGCTCATTAGGATCCCTCTGCAGTAGATGGCACATTGTAAATAAATCTCCATAAGCACTATCACACATGCAGCTTGCTCTCTTTTGTCTAGTGCCTTCATGTGCAGATTGCATCTCATTCTTTAGCAACTTACACCATAACCTGGTCAGCCAGTGTTAATGTTCATAACAAAATCACATGCATGCTTGTTGACGTGGGATTTAATTACGTCAATAGCAACGATCATGGCATGAAAATTGCGTAAGGACTCCTTCAGATACGACTGTATGTGGCTGTGACCAGTATCAGTGAGGTTAAAACTGTGGAAAAACATAAATCTTAGTTATGCTCACTACATAAATCATTCAAGATATCGGGACCTCTAATGCCATGAGCTCAGTGTGGAGAAACTCCACTACTATGCTATACTTAGACAAATGAGAAGGGAGCTAATTAATTAACCCCCTAAAGCCCGCAATGCACATTTAGGTAGAAGGTACTGTAACTGGTCCATGTATCATAGCCACTGGTCCACATAGTCCTGGTGCCTCCACGTCAAACGCTCTAGAACAACCACTGGAGCAATAACTGTCTGACCAGAGCATGGGGAAATAAAACATAGGTGCTAGTCCCCTTTAACAAATATGACCCACCACTGGCATTGGCCGAGTGTGACGGAATAAATCATTCTGCAATTCCTCTTGAGTGGCAGTGTTTGAATCTGCATAATCTGGCTACACAATTCATTAACTGAACAGACTCAAGTGACACCCGAAAGTCACTAAAACGACATAAAACTGATAGGATCTCCACACAGCCTGTATTTATCTTAGCAGGTCATGTGTTGTATTGGGGTGAAAACTGGAAATCTTTCCCATTTGAAGGACGTAGGCCATCAGGTTAGTCACTGTTGTAAAACCAGCAGAAAGACTGGCACTGTCCTGCCTATATGTGCCATGGAGAAGAAAAAAACATTTACAGCCTAAGTAATTAGCTCTTTTCTAAGATAAAATAAAAGTTTTACTCTAAATAAGGACCATTATCAGAATATATGAATACTTTCATTTTCTCGTCACCTCTATAATTTATTTCAAGTTAAATGCGCTCGCTCCTCCAACGTCTAGCATCCGGAGTGAGGAACAAAAGGAGATTTAAGAGGAACAAGTGAATAAAATGGGACCAAAAGGGCTCGATGACCTTCCAAAAAGGTTCAAGAAAAACACAATGCACTTTGAATTTCCTGTCAAAGTTTCCAAGTGGTAATTATGCACTCGGGAGCTCTTTCATCACCTTGTCAAGGCAAAGACAACCTGTCCACCATATGAATAAACATGAGGTTAGTCAACCCACACACATACAAGTGTGCTTGTGCAGCAGACATAATGCATTACGTATCTATAATGTGCAGGATAAGAGAAGGTTCGAGAACCTAATGGAATTTGTCATACAGTCCTCTTTTGGTCTTGAAACATCGTCTCACTGAAGTTTAAATTCTTTCAAGAAGATATTTATATTTCAACTGCAGTGACATATTTTGGGTAATTATCTTGTTTGCATCATCCAGCCTTCAGGGATGCTACCCTGACCATTTTCTGTGAAATTTCTTAATACAATTACAGGTATGCACCATTTAATGACCATCTCACCAACAGCCGTTCGTTTAACAAGGCCTGAAAAATGATCATAAATTATAAGAAACATATCTGTCTTTAAAGTCTGGACGTTGTGGCCATAAACAATTCACCTCAACAGCCAAACAATGCTGCAGATTCCTGAAGACAGGGGTGCATGTGTGGGTCAAGTCATGTTTGTATTGCATTGTGGGGACCCAACGTAACCATAAAGATAGAAAGATCTGACATTTTTTTACCTTGTGGGAACATTTCTTTCTTTTGAGTGTCAAAATACTTCCAGTACCGTATTTTTCGGACCATAAGGCTCACTTAAAATCCTTTAACTTTCTCAAAAATCGAAAGTGCGCCTTTAAATGCGGTGCGCCTAATGTATGAATGAATTCTGGTTGTGCTTTCTGACCTAGAACCGATTGTAGATGGTACACGGCGCTCATAAATCTGTCAAAATGTTTTAGCACGGCCTTGGTAAGGTACGAAGCTTACGGCCACCGTAGTGCGCAGCATAGCGGAGTAATACGGTAAGTGCTTCAGCATTAGGGTACGTGCATTCATTCATTCATTCATTTTCGAAGCGGATTTCAAACACAACGCTATCAGTCACGCAGTACAACATGGTCATAGAGCAGCTGTGAGAGAATTCAACATTAACGAATCAATGGTACGGAAGTGGAGGAAGCAAGAAGACGCCCTGCGCCAGGTAAAGACCAAACTGAGCTTCTGACGGAACTTATGAGTTTGGTTTCATTTAATGCGTCTTATAACCCGGTGCGCTTTATGTATGAACATAGACCCGTTAGCAGCCAATCGTTGATATCGCGCCTTATAACCCGGTGCGCTTTATGGGCCGAAAAATACGGTAGGTTACTGAGGTCTATGTTAGGGTTAGGTATATCATTAATTAGCTCTAGTAACCATGTCAATGGAAAGTCCCCACAAAGATAGTTGGACAAGCATGGGTGTGTCTGTGTGTAGCATTCCGGTTGCATGCGTGTTAGCTTGCGTTTGAACTTGAAATGGTTTTAACTCGGTTGACGTGTTTAGAGACTTTTTGTTGCAAGTTAATCCTGTTAGTGTGAATGACTTCATGCTGCTTATTTGTAACAAGCTGGAAATGGTGTTCATAAGACCCTAAACCATTGAAAGTACAGGGTCACAACAGTACATTAGTGTGTTTTTTATAATTATTCTGGTTTTCCATAATGTACAAAAGGTGTAGCATGTGTGTAACAGTGTATGCTTCCACTTGTGTTTTCATAGGTATCTCTGTATGGAATTTATCTATTGTTTGCATACAGTTTTCTTGTGGAAAGTAACTTTATATTTACGTTACAGTACCATAAAAAGACCATGTAACTATGGAATTGTCTGGTCAGTGTCCATTTCGCTCAAGCACCGCTTTCACAGAACATAATGCGATCGTTAATCGGTGCATTCCTGTATATCGTTACTGTTCCCCCAAGCTTCTCAGGCCCTCAAGCAGCAGAGTGAACCAAACCATAATGGTCTCCACACCATAATTTACATTTGAAATGGGGTTTTAATGTTTCCCAAAAGAGATATGGAACATCCAGGTGGTCTTTTGCAAAGTAGTAATAGAGGCTACCTCTCTCAACGTGTTATTGTAAAGTGGAAAAGTGCAGGAGTAAGAACAGCTCAATAATGAAGAAGTGTGCCATGCATTCTCCACTCGGCAAAAGAGACTGCTGAATACTGACGCACATGGTACAAATGTTTGCGTCTTTGGATGAAACCTCCACTGCTGAGATTCACACTGCTTTTGAAATGAATGCTTCAAAGATTGGATTTGCATACCTGGAAAGTCAAAGACAAGCCTAATACCAACAATATACAACGTCAAATGATAAAACCCTCTGCAGCAGTTGTAGATCAGCATCACCTCTTAACATGGATTTCAGGATCTTGTCTAAAGTTCTGGGTTCCCACCTCCAGCAGGTCATGCCAACCCTTACTGACCAAACAGAGGTACTCCTCATCTCCCACCCATTCAGCTCCCAAGAAATGATCACTTCCCTAGATACTGAGAAAGCTTTCGATAGGGTACTACAATAGTCAAACTACTTGTTTTTCAACCTAGATAAACCTGGCTTTTGTTCCAGGATTGTCTTGGATCTGCTTCCTATACTCCTGCCACAACCACTTCAATACACACCTAACAAATATACATATGACCATGGAGGGCTTTAGGATGTCATCCGCTTGAAGACAGTTCACAAACTCTCACTTAATGCAGATAAACTGCGTATCTTTAATCCCACCTCCTCCCTCTCCCCAGTGCTTAGATACTCTGCATCAGTTCAACCATCTGTCAGATTACAAGTTAAACCTCCATAAAAGTGAAATATTTTTGTTAACCCCGCAGCAGGACTCGTTCCTATTTAGGACTGCATCCAACTGGTGGAAATACTTGGGGTTCTTCCTCAATAACTCATTTAAAAACCAATTTAAAAAAAAATCTCATGCCTGTATTAGATGTCATCAAAATAAGACCTATTTAGACGATAAACCCTTCCATTGTCTCACAGCTTTCATTCATCGGACTATAATGACATTTCTGCCCAAGCTTTTATACTTGTTCCAACATATCCCAACTCTGGATCACTAAAGCTTATTTTCCTCCAACCTTGATCGAATATTCCTATGGAATAACAAAATGGCATGCCTAAGAAAAAATCAATTCTTAAGCTCTCCAGGGCAGATGGAAGTCTAGCCGTTCCAAATTTCTTGGCCTGCAAAATTCATAAATTTCTTTACTGGCCCAACTGTAGTCCTCCTCGCGGCTGTCCATCCTGGGCACATAACTGAAATATCTGCCGTGCAATGCTCCCTGCTTTCTGCGAGTTGCTCCCAGCTTCCCTTTACGGCTAACCAAGTCTTTAAACCCAGTCCTCACTTGTGCTATTAAGGACTGGATCCAATTTAGGAAACAACACAACTTGCACAGAGATTTAAATCGGGCAGCCATCTAACATGACCACCATTTCTCTGTTCTTGCTTTGACTGTGCCTTTCAAACTTGGTCAGAGAATGGTCTCACAATAATCAGCAACCTTTTCTCCCTTAATATTCCAAGCTGTGGTGGCCTAGTTGTTAAGGTACTGGACTATGGACCAGAAGGTCCAGGGTTCAAATCCCATCTCTGCTAAGCTGCCACTGTTGGGTCCTTGACCAAGACCCTTAACCCACAATTGCTTGGATTGTAAGACTGTACTAATTGTAAGTCGCTCTGGATAAGGGCGTCTGCTAAATGCTGTAAATGTAAGCTACCAAATACACTCTGCCTAATAGCCACCTTTTTCCAGGTTCCAGGTCAGAAACTTCATGTCACACACTTTCCCTATTATCTTAACCATCCTCCCGAATCTAAAGCTGACAAACGACTCATAATAACCCTCCAATATCTCTCACCCCTGCTCAAAAGAGACTCGTCCCCATTTACAATGTATTTAACACCTCTGATACAACCCCAACCCATTGCTGTCCTGAAAGCAAGACCTAGGAATTTCTATTGTTCTAGTCATGTCTCAGCATGTCGACCGTTCAGTCCGAGATATTCTGCAGGTTTTGGCAGGCCCTGTATATCAATCCAGACCCTATCCTATCCTCCAAATCCTCCTGTTTGGTATCTCCCCAGACCTTTAAATGTCTTCCAACAAACAATATGTTATTGTCTTTAGCATGCTGCTGGCTAGACTTCTCAAATGGAAGCTGGCCATAATAGGTGAATGGAGGAAAATTTACACTGCACCAAACTGGAAAACTGCAGTTTCAGAATAAGGTTGCATCAAGCATCGTGTTAGTGGGGTTAATGATCATCTCATCAAGAAACCATTGCTGGAAGTTGGACCAGTGTAAATGTATCCTCTGTGGTGAATATTATTATTTTTCACAATCTTCTCCTGACACGTGAATCTGAGTGTAACGGATCAAAGGTGAAAGCTACAAGCCTAAAAGCATATCTGCAAAGCTGGGTGGTGGAGGAACACTGTGTGACTGTTTTTAAAGACTCTAGCTGGGAATAACACTTCTAGTGTAGGGACAGAACTCTGACATAAATGTGCAAACTTGCAGTTCTCTAGAATGTCTATCTAAAGGCCGTTTCCTGTCCTTGAACGTCCATGAAGAAAAGGTTTGTTGCATTTGGTGTGAAAGAACAAAGCTGAGGCTGCACAGAGCCCTACCTCTGCTCCAACCAACACCTTTCGACAACCTAGTTAAACATGGGTTAAAATGTCCTTGTGATCAACTTAACGTCACACTAAAAACATGAGCGCTCTAACCTTGCACTGAAGTAAATTAAACACGATAATGATATTCCTATTTATATGCATATATACAGTGGGAGCCAAAGGTCTGAGACCACTATTGAAAAAGACCAAAAGAAAATCTGGACTGTCCTCTAGTCACCTGACCTAAACCTCATTAAGGTGGCACCTGAAGACAAAGAAGCCAAGCATTCAGTACCACCATAAGACGCTCTTTGGATCACAGGTATGTCGTTTAACAACATCATTACGTTCTATGAAACAGGACGTTGACCGAAACGGACCAGACCTTACTATAGTCACAGTCTGTTTATGCTACTGTAAATGTAAAGGGTATGTTCCCAAAACAAATGTGTCACAGACACCACTGAAAACACCTGTGGAAGCCTAAACTGTTATACACATGCTAAACCTTTTGTAATTTATGAAAATCCACAATAATTATACAAACTACATGTACTGTTATGACCCTGTCGAGGGGAAAGACATAACATTTAAAAGGAGAGTACTACGGATCTGACACTTCCGCTTCACAGAGGCCAAAAATGCAATGATAGACAGTACTATGAACAACACAGAAGATCAGCCAGATGAAATCGAGACTCAACTAGCGAATGTGAACCAGTTTATATCGTTATCTCGTGGGACTGTGGTAGCGGTTAAGGTACTGGACTATGGACCAGAAGGTCCAGGGTTCAAATCCCACCTCTGCCAAGCTGCCACTGTTGGGTCCTTGAGCAAGGCCCTTAACCCACAACTGCTTGGATTGTAAGACTGTATCAATTGTAAGTCGCTCTGGATAAGGGGGTCTGCTAAATGCTGTAAATGTAAGTGTTATAAATAAGACAGAATACACAGGTAGTGGGCGGTTAAACAAAGCAGTACTGTTTACAATAGGACACACACATACACTTACGAAGACCAATTACAGCTCGTTACAAATAGGCAGAGTACAAACAAATAGCAAACACAAGTAACATGCACAAAAAGTCTCTAAAAACTTTTTTTTTTCTGCCACACCTGGAAGATCTGCCACTGCACTGTGGTGACTGCATTAATGCACAAAAAGAATTGAGCTTTTGGGTTGCCAATATCCACAAGTTTACCATCAGAAACACAAAATCATATTGTGGTTGCGAGAATGGTTGAGGTTTATGTTAGACACTTCCAAGTCTACTGAGTGATTCTAAGGTCAGCTCATAAACTGCATCACAGTAATAGCAATAAATATCAGAAATTTAGTCTGACTAACAATCAAGAGAACAAAACCCCCATGTCCATAAACACATGTTTGTAAATGTTAACTTGCTCACAGCTCTATTAAACCGAGGCTTAATTTCCTCAATGGGAAACACACACTTGGAAGCGAACAAAAGTGTTTCTCCCCATAAAAACAATTACATGCTTTTCCTGAAATGTGGTTTACCCCTACTCTAGCCTTTGGCTTAATACAGGATTTTCCCAGTTATATAAAGGCGTGCATCACGACTCTTAATTAACGGAATTAAACTGATGGCACGTTTTCTAAAGCATTTCCAGTTTCAATAAAATAAATAAAAACACACTGGCTGCGGTTTTGTTTTCTAGTGCATTTAGAGCTGCAAGTAAGAAAAGTAACAAAAGTTGATTTTATTCTCTAAATCTACCATTTATTGCGTCTTGTTTTCCTTTTTTGCCTGGTTGAATTTTAGAACAAGAATCAAATTGAACCACCTTGTCAGTTTTGTCTTTTTTGGTAGGCTGCTGGAATTAAAATGGAATTTAAATTCACAGCATTTAGCAGACGCCCTTATCCAGAACGACTTACAATTGATACAGTCGTACAATCCAAGAAATTGGGGGTTAAGGACCTTGCTTAAGGACCCAACAGTGGCAGCTTGGCAGAGGTGGGATTTGAACCCTGGACCTTTTGGTCCATAGTCCAGTACCTTAACCACTAGGCCACCACAGTCCATGGAATGACAAGGAAGATGCAATGTTGCACAGCTACATAGTAAATATGAGAAGTAAATGTACTGCGTTACTCTTTTAACCCATTAGAATCAAGGGTAAAATCATTCCGAAATGGTTAACTTGATGCAACAGAGAATTCAACAACCGTGTTAAAACCATGCGTTTCAACTTCCCAAATCACACCAGATTCTACATTATGGTATCATTAGGGGACAAAATTCTTAGGCCCCATTAGATTAAAATGCGGAACATTGTATGCAATTTAAAAACGAGTGTGAGCTTCCCTTACACTTGAGCAATAGCAGCATCAGCTTGATCAGGAAGAAGCTTGATCAGGAATTGTCTTTTTGGAAGGGTAGCAGCCAAGAAATCACTTTTTTTTTTTTTTTAAAGAGGAACAGGGAGAAAAGGCTAAGATGTACAAAAGCTCACAAAGATTGGAGTGAAGATCAGTGGAAAAGACTATTAAAGAGTGGCAAATCCAAGTTTGAAATTTTGGGATTCAATCTTTGACAATATATGTGGTCATTACACCATTACTAAAAAAACAAATCCAATGGCGGCCTACGACTTTCTCACAGTTCTGTGTTTTTGCAAGAACTAACAAAAATAAGGTTGAGCAGTATGACCGTATTTGCTGAGTGATGTTTGTATCTGTAAGAAGTAAAATAAAAGCAATCTATATGTTCACAGTCTTAAAACGAACCAAGACGCACGGTATCACAAAAGTCAAAACATGCATGCCACAACCAGTGGGAAAACAGTGGTGCGTGTTGAAAGTAGATCCAGAGAGTCACCTCACATTCAGACAGGTTTGGATGAGTTTGAGTGGTTGGTTCTGGTTCCAAATCATTTGGTAAAGTGACTTTGAATGACAAGAACTCCAGCAGATGCAAGAATAGAAGGAATTCCATTGTGTCTTGTATATTTAAAAACATGGGACCTAATTTACACAGCTGAAACGAGGCTAATCAAAACTCTTGATCCAAGGTACAGTGAGGCAAAAATGTATTTAGTCAGCCACTGTGCAACTCTTGAGATGCAACTCAGCATTCTTCTTCCTCCAAACATGATGAGTTGAGTTTTTCCAAAAAAAGTTCTTATTTTGGTTTCATCTGACCACATGTATTCTCCCAATCCTCTTCTGATCAATCCATAATGCTCTCTGGCAAACTTCAGACGGGCCTGGACATGTACTGGCTTAAAGCATGGGGACACTACTGGCACTGCAAGAATCTGAGTCCCTCTCGGCGTGTGTGTTACTATGGTACCTGTGTTACTTTGTCCCAGCTTCTCTGCGGTCATTCATCAGGTCCCCTCCATGTAGTTCTGGGATTTTTTGCTCACCGTTCTCATGATCATTGACCCCACGGGATTAGAATCTTGCCTGGAGCCCCCGATCGAGGGAGATGATCCACACATGGTCTTTGTATGTCTTCCTTTTCTCCCACAGTTTGAATTTATTCACACAACCTTCTGCCTATTGTAGATTCACTCTTCCCAGCCTGCTGCAGGGCTCAATTTTCTCTCCTGGGTGGTCCTTCAACAGATCTTTGTCTTGGCCCTTGGTTGAGTTTGGAGTCCTTATGTTGGAAGTCCGTGGACAGGTGTCTTGTTTTGTTAATAACGATAACGAGTCCAACAGTTACCATTATACAGGGTAACGAGTAGAGGACAGAAGAGCTTCTTAAAGCGTAGTTACAGGTCTTGGAGCCAAAAATCTTGCTTGTCTGTGGTGACCAAAATACTTACTTTCCCCACCATGATTTACAATTAAATTCTAAAAAAACATTCTCATGTTGTCTCTCATAGTTTGAAGTGTAACTATGATAAACTGACAGACCTCCTCTCATCTTTCTAAGTAGAAAAACTTGCACAATAAGTGGCTTGACCCAAATACTTTTTTGTCCCCTGTTGTATTTAAAATATCAGTTCCAAGCGGTTTTAGCAAAGTCGCTTACATACTTTCACTCATTCCACTTTCTTATCTATTAATCCCTGACAGTGTCGTTGGAGAGCGGTCTACCAGTGGTAACAGGGTGCAAGGCAGGAAAACAACTCTACGGAGGTGCTCCAAACCTCGTAGGCACGGGCCAACTTCAACACATTAATCATGACCCTAATATGCCTTTTTTTGGACCGTGGAGGAAAACTGGAGCCATTAACATGACTACTGCTGACCACCTTGTTTCTTTTAATTAGAGTTTCATTTACTGAAATATCTTCTTAGGGCAGTATAACACATGATTGGTTCACTGAGGTGACCAATCTGAACACAGAGGGGATGTGGTTATAAGTTTAAAAAACACGCATTTCTTCGAAAGCAAGCATGAACTTGCTGTTACAGCTGCAATCAGCTCTTTATTTAGCAGCTTTCTCATGCGTTTGAGGGATAGCTGCACTGCTTGCTTTTGACTTTTTCATCGCGTTCAAAGTTATTATAGACCCACCCCCTCTGTGTTTCAGCAAATTAGACTCCAACGAGACATTTTTGCTTCTCTTTAGAGGTTAAGTGTTTTATATTCTTTCTGTTTTTTATTTTAGTTGTCATACTGCATGTATATGTTGATGTTAAACTATAGTCCCAAATAAATAATCTGAAACATGATTAAGTGCCATTCGGGTAGCACTTCATTAATCAATGTGTTAACCACAATTTTATTTACCCAACTTCAATTTTTTTTCAAAATGACTATATTATGAAATATACAGTTACCCCGATATAAAATTACATGATTGAGGATTTTGGCCCCATCACCCCACCTAGTTTCCTCTCCGAGGCAATCAAAACATGGGACTGAGCAAACAGTGAAACTTTCAGCTGCACAGTGTTTATATAAGTAATTTATGATCTGTGCACTCCTGAGAATTCTTGTCTGATTGTGTTTTTCCTGTGAATCAAAGGGGAAGGAGTACAATTGGAGTGTGACGTCCTTCTGCACAAGCTCTGATATAATAGCTTTCATCTGCGGTAAGCAGGAACTCTGACAAAGCTAGAACTTAAGGGCTTGTTAGAAGCAACTGTGTCCACTCTCTAACAGGTGCCACCACACTCATGCCAAATCTGTCCATATCCATCTGTAGGATCGGCAGTGGCGTGGAGAACGTCTGCTGGACCACTGCCTCCGTCCTCTCTGACTAATAAAGTTAATGGACCGGCCTCCGGTGCAAAACTAACCAAGCATCATGCAGAGGCAGCAGATAGGGCGAGATGCTGTTCAGATTCCAGCCATCACACATACATAGACATCTGCAGATATCAGACGGACATCTGCTAGTCAGCATTGTGGACTCTGGCTTTGACTCAGTGACTGCTGAAGCACTAGGAACTCCCTAATGAACTAAAAGTACTGTGTGAAAATATCACCGCACTTCTTCATGGCACACACCACTAACTACTTCAGATTCAGGTTTGCTGACGAATTGCCACCTAAACAGAAGAACCACCCTATAGAAACCTATATTACCAAATTTGTTTGATGTAGCCCTCAAATAAACATGTACACTAATCAGTGATACATTAAAACCGCCTGCTTAACACTGTAGGTCCTTCCTTGCGACTCCAAGGCCTGGAGCAGTCGAGACATGGACTCCACAAGAGGTCTGTAGGTGTCCTGTGGTATCTGGCACCAAGTCGTTAGCAGCAAGTTCTTCAAGTCCTCCAAGTTGAAAGTGGGGTCTCCAGGGTTCAGATTGAGAATTGGGGAATGTGGAGGCCAAGTCAACATCTTGAACATGTTGTCATGCTCCTCAAACCATTCCTGAACATTTATGCAGTGTGGAAGGGTGTATTATCCTGCTGAAAGAGGCCACTGCAATTAGGTAGGTGGTACATGTCAAATAACTCAAGGTTTCCCAGTAGAACATTGCCCCGAGCATCACTGTCACTTATTCACTTCACCTGTCAGTGGTTTTAATGGTACTGCTGATCAGTGTACTTAACAAGGAATTTACTTTGTTCAGTTGTTTACTACTTTAAGATAAATATTCATTTCATTTACAGCATTTAGCAGACGCCCTTATCCAGAGCGACTTACCATTGATACAGTCTTACAGTCCAAGCAATTGTGGGTTAAGGGTCTTGCTCAAGGACCCAACAGTGGCAGCTTGGCAGAGGTGGGATTTGAACCCTGGATCTTCTGGTCCAGAGTCCAGTACCTTACCCACTAGGCTACCACAGTCCCACATATGCTTGTGGGACGGCATGGTGGTGCATAGCACTGTCACCTCACAGCACCTGGCGGGTAAGGTACTGGACTATGGACCAGAAGGTCCAGGGTTCAAATCTCACCTCTGCCAAGCTGCCACTGTTGGGTCCTTGAGCAAGACCCTTAACCCACAATTGCTTGGACTGTAAGACTGTACCAATTGTAAGTCGCTCTGGATAAGGGCGTCTGCTAAATGCTGTAAATGTAAATGTAGTATATGGTTCGCGACTCAATCCAAAACCAAACAATCACAAAGGAACCCGACACAATTTATTAAAAAAATATATGTTTGAAAAAGTAAATAAATAAATACAAAAAACAAAACTGCTCCATCTCCAAACAAGACAAAACCAAGATCTCCGAAGACCAACATCTGATACCAAGACATTTAAAAAAAGAGTCTCGTTGATATTTTTTGGTCTTCAAGTAGGAGCTGCAAAGCTCTCATGGGGTGAGAGATCCAAACAAGCATGTTCAGTAGTGGTCTTCTGACACCCACTGTGTGTTAATTCCGATCAGTGTTACTTTCAGTAATAACAGTGTGTGTTATTTTAGAATTACTGATTATTCCCACAATATTAGACACACTTTGCTTGCGAAATCAATATCAAGTAATAATTTTTCCCGAGCCAAGACGCGATGTACATCTCAGCACAGTCGTGGATATTCCACAGTGTACACTGACTTACTCCTACATCACCTAAGACATATCAAGTTCATTTATTGGAATAACACTGGCAATAACGTATAAATAAATAGGATTGACAGATGTTATTACATACCAGCATGGTCATTTTTGTAAGTCTTTTCTGTTTTATTAAGTGTGCTATTAATGGTCTCAGAACTCGCCAAAAACCACAAAGGTATTTCTGGTGGTGTGGTTGTGTTAGGAACCCTGAGGACCGCTGAGAAGTCAATCCTGATCCGTGAACCAGTCATGATTATGACTGTTAATAGGTTACATGAGATGGGAAACCAGTGTGCACAAATACTTCAGAAATTAGCTTCAAATACCTTTCACTACTGGGACCTCAAAGTTATTGCTCATTCCACTTACAAAAATCACAAATTCTGCACTTCCACAAATATTGTCTTTCGTCTTCTTTTGCCAAGCTCAGCAGAGTGAACACTAAAGTTTCAGCAGATGAAGAAGGGAACAGCGTAGTAATGCACAACGTCACATTCAGACACGTTAATAAACAAACCCATGTTCTGTGCAAAAATAAACTCACCCACCTCAAAAAGAAAATCCTGTCAAATATGGGTTATTAGGCTTCTTATCAGCATTTCTGTTTCACATCACACATGGTAACAATGTTGACGTGAACACGAACACAAATTAGAAACTCCCTTAAAGCATTTTATACATTCAAGTTTTTATTTAAAGCATTGTCACACATTCTATCCTGTTTTTATGAACTCAAGACTATTTTCTACATGCTGCATCAGGCATGATAATCCTTCCCATTAAGTGGATCACCTCATATTAGATGTGACACAGGCTTTACTCCAGGTGCCATTCCTGATGGAACCCTTACTGCTTATCCGGGCTTGGGACCAGCACTAGGAGTACACCACCTGTGACTGGGGTTTTCCATAAATGCACCACTCGAAATTCACGTTGCAAGCCTCCATTCCTGATCAAACCCAGGCTCTATGACATTGCCATTTCCAGCACTGGCTCCACCCACCGAGCCACTGAGGCTGCAGTGAGCAACTACTGCCTCAAATACAATTACAACGAGATTTTCTTGATATTAAACAGACTCTTAAGAAATTTGTCAGGTTTCTGTCAGGGGAGGGACACTTCTGTACACAGCTAAGGAAGTTTTTTCTTGCCACTGTCACCTCTGGCTACTCATGTAAAGTCTATCCGTGAAGCTATTCTGGGTCTGTTGTTAAAAGTGATGCATACACACAATGGTCACTTTGTTTATTTTATTTTTTTAGGTACACCTGGTCAACTGCTCCCCAACACATATCTAATCATCCAATCAAATCTTAGCAACTCGGCGCATTTACACCATTAGATCTGCTTTAGCAATGATATAACGACCATAAAATGGTGACGACTGGATCCAGAAATTTCAAACTTTGATCTGTCACTCCATAATACTCTCCTCCACTGATATTCATTCAACCGTTATCTGTTCTCCTCCCAAAAGTGGTTTCTTGGCTGCTACCCTTCCAAAAACACCATTCCTGATCAAGCTTCTTTGGACGGTAGAAGGGGCAACTTGGCATCCCAATGAAGCATCCACATGCTGCTACTGCTCAAGTGTAAGCGGAGGTCTCACACAATAAAGAGACTGACAAATAATTATATATGATCATTATACCATTGCTAAAAAAAAACTGTACATCTAATCTACTGTAATTTTTTAGATACATTTTTATGTACACATATGTATTATAATGAATCAAGGCTAAATTGATTTTGATTACCGATCTGCTTATTACTCAGAACAGCAGGTATTAAACAGTTTCTAGCAGTTTTGCCATGTGGGTGAATCAAAACAGTAACTCAAAATTAAGGTAAGTATTAGTTACATATAGTTAAGTACAGTCTTAAAAGTAAAATAAGCAATATGTAACCCAATCTGTCTATAAAAAGACAATTATCAAATACAGTGGTGCTGCAAAGTTTGTGAACCCTTTAGATTTTTCTTTATTTCTGTATAACTATGACCTAAAACATCATCAGATTTTCACACAAGTCCTAAAAGTAGATAAAGAGAACCCAGTTAAACAAATGAGACAAAAATATTATACTTGGTCATTTGAGTCAGTGAGTGGCAAAAGTATGTGAACCTCTAGAATTAGTAGTTCATTTGAAGGTGAAATTAGAGTCAGGTGTTTTCAATCAAATGGGACGACAATCAGGTGTGAGTGGGCACCCTGTTTTATTTAAAGAACAGGGATCTATCAAAGTCTGCTCTTCACAACACATGTTTGTGGAAGTGTATCATGGCACGAACAAAGGAGATTTTTGAGGAGCTTAAAAAAAAAAAAAATTAGGCTGAAAGGTTACAAAACATCTCTAAAAGAGTTTGGACTCCACCAATCCCCAGTCAGACCGATTGTGGTAGAATGGACGAAAATTCAGACCATTGTTACCCTCCCAGGAAGTGGTCGACCAAACAAGATCACTCCAAGAGCAAGGAGTTATAGTTGGCGAGGTCACAACAAGGACCCCAGGGTAACCTCTAAGCAACTGAGGCCCTCTCCATTGCTAATGTTTAATGTTATGAGTCCACCATCAGAAAACACTGAACAACAATGGTGTGGCATGGCAGGGCTGTGCAAAAGAGAAAGCCACTTCTCTCCAAAAGAACATTGCTGCTCGTCTGCAGTTTGTAAAGATCACGTGGACTAGCCAGAAGGTCTATTGGAAGAATGTTTTTGTGGACCGTGGTGCCCAAAATTAGAAACGTTTTTGATTTGAGAGGCAGAATGCATTATGCGTGGAGAAAGGAAACACCTGCATTCCAGCATAAGAACCTTATCCCATCCTGTGAAACATGGTGGGTAGTATTATGGCGCTGTTTTGCTGCATCTGTGCAGGACGGCTTGCATCATTGATGGAACATGAATTCTGAATTATATCAGAGATTCTAAGGAAAATGTCAGGACAATCTGTCCATGAACTGAATCCAAGAGAAGGTGGGTCATGCAGCAAGACAACGACCCTAAGCACACAAGTTGTTCTACCAAAGAATGGTTAGAGAAGAATAAAGTTCCTGTTTCGGAATGGCCAAGTCAAAGTCCTGACCTTAATCCAATGGAAATGTTGTGGAAGGACCTGAAGTGAGCAGCTAATGTGAGGAAACCCACCAACATCCCAGAGCTGAAGCTGTTCTGTACGGAGGAATGGGCTAAAATTCCTCCAAGCCGGTGTACAGTCATATTTATGCAGAAATACAGAAAATTCTAAAGAGTTCACAAACTTTCAAGCACCACTACTACTAAGCATTTTTGAATGCGTCTTTCTATAGCCTACAGCAACTGCTGTGATTATCACATTAGTCACTGCTAAATGGTAACCTGTCAGTAATATCTGATGCTCTTTAACTGAAGGCGATTTAATTAACACTAGAACTGGATTGAGCTTTTGAATAATGAAGCTACACATAGACAGGGAACACATTTTCCTCAGCAATTTCTTGGTGGTTGTCAGTGAAATGTGACAAACTCATCAACAAAGCTGGTTAAATATATTGTGCTGCAGATTTCCTCTCATTTGGGACCACGGCGCACACGCGCTACACACACGTCAGTGATTCGCCCACGTTCAGAATGACGGCACAATTTGAAATCACACAGCAGCTGCAGTAACAGATGTGTCAAAGCAGTGCAGCTGGAAACCGAAAGGAAAAGCAAGAAATAGGGAAGAAAGTGGGTGCACTAACCTTGACGCCAAACTGAGATGAAGTGACAGGTTTCCATTTGTAAAGATAAATAAGCAAGCACAGAGGAATAAAAGAGAAAAACATGGAAGAGAACACAGCATGAGCAAGGTTAGCATGAATTATTAGCAGTCAAGGTGTCAGTACATTTAAGCACAGTGACAGTACATTCATGCAAGATGGCAGGCAGATTACATCATGCAGTCAGACTTCAAACGCTGACCGCAATACGCTTAAAGTTGATTGCAATAGGCAACAGGAACTAAATGTGTGAAATCAGACCGTTTTTGGGACTGTGGTGGTCTAGCGGGTAAGGTACTGGACTATGGACCAGAAGGTCCAGGGTTCAAATCCCACCTCTGCCAAGCTGCCACTGTTGGGTCCTTGAGCAAGACCCTTAACCCACAATTGCTTGGATTGTAAGACTGTATCAATTGTAAGTCGCTCTGGATAAGGGCGTCTGCTAAATGCTGTAAATGTAAATGACTAAAATGTAATTTAGTTTTAGTCATAATTTAGTCATCTGAATTGGTTTTAGTTTAGTTTTCGTCGACTAATTATAAGAAGATTATAGTCGATTAAATCTACAGTAGCTTTAGCTGACTAAAATATGAGATGTAATCGCTGCAATACCTAAATGCTTTAACATTTCCCCTTTAAGATGAAACATCTACATGCATGCATTGATAATAAAACTATACATTAAGTGGTTATTACTCAATTACCACCACAGATCTGCTTCAGGACGTTCAGCAGATATTCTAGAATAGAATCAAGTTGGAATGGATGATATATTATAAGATCTAATTAAGATATAAGCTCAGGTCTGTATGCATGCATTATAATAACTGTACACAGTAAAGTGGTCACCAGAGCTCATCATTTCCATCAAAGATCTGCTTCAGACTCGGTGTGGACCCTCATGAGATATTGTAGAATAGAATCAAGTTAGAGTAAATGATATATTATGAGCTTTATTAAACATATAAGATCAGAAGATGGGATATATGTGCTGCTCTATATGCATTTATTTATAATTACAGTATAAAACAGAGCTATGTTAGCCGAATACTCCTTAAATATAATATGAACACTCTTTAGACAAAGCTAAAATATATCCATGTCACAAACTGAAGCACATTTTACTCCCTACTTTATTTACCATTTAGCTGCAGGTAGCTTGACCACAGTTTCAGGACGACATGCCTGCAGATGTTTAGGCTTTGTTGTATTGTTACCAGAGATGGCTCCCACACGGTTTATAAAGAGTCTTGTTTTCCTTGGTATCAAATGAGGAATGTGTCCTTATATCGACTCTCCTCTTTCTCCCAGCTGTTGGTATTGTTGAGCCAGTGCAGTCTTCCCGGGTCAGATCAAACGTCTGTGTCTTACTGCATTACTGATTGGATCCCTACCCAACTGCTCCCGCCTTTCCACATGTACTCAAGTTATGATTGGATCTTTTCCTAACTTGTCAGATCTGATTGGGTGTCGTCTCTGCCTAACATTTTTGTCTCGTTGTTATTCGTTGACAAAAGTGTCCATTCATTTCGTCCTAGTTTTTGTCATTTTTCATTCATTTCAGTTTAGTCATCGTCTGTTTCTCAATATCCGTACTTTTCTGTACTTGTGACACGTCGTCAGTCGCAGCCCAAGTCCTGCTTTATTTCTAAGTTCGCACCTAACCAAGTCCGCTCCAAATCCCTGGATGTGTTCTTGCTCCGCCCATATTATCGAGGATGCATCGGAGCAGACTTGTGCGTACTTGGACAGTGAAATATCCCACAATGCATTGCCGGCTCGGTAATGCCGGATGAGAGGACTCCCCACTGGATGTATAATTTTCAAAGTAATACTGTTATTGAGGCACGGAATGAAGTTATAAGATTTTTTTTAGGCGAGAATGTAGTTGTTTAAAAATCAACTATGTGGTCAGTTTATCAAAAATATGACGTAATGGTATTAACGTATTTATTATGCATTATATGTATTATTTGTTCAGTCTGTATTCTGAATATGAATTGTCTGATATAAAGTGAAGTTCATAATTAAATTCCCTTCTAAAATCAGACTTGTTTGGTGCTGGCTTATGTTTGGGAAGGTTTTTATTTATGCTTAAATGCGATTGGTCCGTTGTTACACGTAGATTAAACTATTCAATGGACAGTAAGAGATCTGAGCACTTGTTCCACCACTGACAGGCTTTATACAAGATGTTCTAGGACTTTATCCAGGTGTAAAAAGTAACCCGTCTCATCTCCATAGCCAAGTACGCTGCTGTTCCAATTGTAGAAGAACCCAACTGCGTCCTCCCTTCTTGGGAGAATGTACTTGCAAGTCGAACTTGCCAAGTCCAGACTACGAAGTACGCAAGTCTGAACTTCAGGTACTTTGTATTGAGAACAAGCCTCGTCTCTGCTTTGTCGTTGACGAAAACTAAACTGACGAAATCGTTTCGTCAACAAAATGAACACTGCTGAGGTACACTCTGGATGATTTGGGGTTCCTTAAAGTCTTTTCAGGCATTCTGGTTTCTTCTTTCTTCTCTTTAGCAATTCTCTGCAGTAAGTGCCAAGCAGCATAAGCCCAGTCATTTGTGACACAGATTCTCCTAATGCCATCACGTTTAGATAAAAATCCCAGTGCCACAGTTCAAACTATGTTCTGTCCATTGATCTCTGTAGATATAGCATCACTGAACTCTACTTTTTGACCTCTCTCTCACTCACCTACAGACACAAAGACTTCTAATCCTGTCCGAAGAGGTGATCTTTACAACAACTGCACATATCTTCCAGACTCATGCTTGTTTTCAGAGAAACAAGGCTCTAAAGAGGCCGTCACAAGCGGCATTTGATGGAGTACTTCCTGGGAGTTTTCATCACGCTTCCCATTTAAGGGATAATTAGCTATGGTTCTGGACAGGCCTACTATACAGCAGTTTCAAATTGCAAAAATGTTCCAAACTCACGGTTTTGATAACGGATGATGGCTGGGTGATTTTAAAAGCCAGGATAATTGTGCAGTATTTATGTTCTACCGGCTGTCAATAAAAGAAATATGCAAAATATGTGGTGCCTATGGCTACTCCAGTCTCCAACCAATCTACTTGCTTGTCAATCCTGTTGCCTGTGATTTCAAAAATGTGTTCTAGGCTAAGCAGTATGTTTTAGAGCAAAGATTTACAAGAAACAATAGTAGGATAATAGTAGCAACAGTCAAATATCTTACTGCTTACTATAGTTCCAGTGAGAACAATGTGGAACACTATGGAAAGGGCAAATAAAACCTGTGCAGTGTCTTACATTTACTTTGACTTGTGTTTAATTGTAGACAGTATGAACCCAAGATATTTCCTGATTTATCAGGCCAACTGGAATGGCCTGTCCTGACCAGTCCCCAGTAGAGAATGTATGGAAAATGAATGAAAATGCAACAATGGCAACCCTTTACTGTTCCTTCAGATGTGACTGCAGGAAGAATGGGACAAAATAACACCTGAAACACTACAAAGTGTAAACGCTTTATCATCGACTTTAGTTGGAATGTGTAAAAATAAATGCAAACACTGCTTTTGTGTGCATTTTCCATACTGTCCCAGCTTTTTATGATTAAGGGTTCTATATCCAAGTGAGCCAAGATGACAGACTTTACATTTGTGTCCAACTAATATCCCAATTAAACTCTAAACACAAACTCCTAGACAGATATTTACACCCTGACAGCCACACGAGCTGCTGACACAGGCAGATAAAGACGTATATCCTCCTGACTGTGCATGCAGAGTGAAAATAGCAGGTGTGCTGGAAGTGGAAGACAGTGCAGATGGCTCCTCCAACTCATTCAGCACGGCCTCACAGCATGAAGGCTGGCTTAGCGCAGGTTATTACTGAGAGCTGTGAACTGCGAGTTGCAACAAACCATGCTGCGATTTAGAGTGAAACAAAAAGTCGCACAGCTCTGCGATGTATTTAGGTATTCAGCAAATTAGAGCAAGAGCTGAAGGCCAGGCCTGAGACTTTGTGCTGACGTGCCAAGTTGACCAACATGAAAGCTCACAAAACTGGAGAGCCAAGTCCTGAAGAACATAATCAACTGTCTTCAGCTGTACAAGGATCCAAATCATTCATCTAAACGCTTGTGGATTTGTTTTCATGACTAAGCAACCAAACACAAGCCGGTATACAGTGTTCAATGTCAGACATTTAGCAGACGCCCTTATCCAGAGCGACTTACAATTGATACAGTCTTATAATCCAAGCAATTGTGGGTTAAGGACTTGCTCAAGGACCCAACAGTGGCAGCTTGGCAGGTGGGATTTGAACCCTGGACCTTCTGGTCCATAGTCCAGTACCTTAACCGCTAGGCTACCACAGTCCCATAGTGGCCAGAGTGGTGTAAAGCATTATAACTGTTGGATAAATCAGTGGGAAAATGTTCTTGTCCTGGTGTCCACATCATTGTGGTCATGCATGTCACTATTAGACCTGTTGCTGGAAGGTATTGTACAAATTTGGATTAAAACATAGTGCAGAAGTACGCATGGGGTGGTAATGGTTCTTCATTTGTCTGTAGAGTCAAGCCAGTCATCAGCTGTAGTTGAACAGTATATTTATTTGTTCATTTAACATCGTGTCAGCTATGTGGCTACATCCATGTTAAGAGCAAGGTTACTCCCAGAGGTGGTAAGGAACTAAGTATTTTTTATGAGGTATCTGTACTTTACTTGATTATAATATATATGCTAGTTCTTTGATGTTTGAGGCATCAGGGTCCTTCTATTTTCAACTACATGTACACTATATAGCCAGAAGTTTGGGGAAATCCAAAAACATTCTGTCCTGCCTTTGCTCATCCGACATCTTTCACTCTTTTGAGAAGGCTTTCACTAGATTTTGGAACATGCCAGTGAGGTCAGAGGAAATGAGTGTGTTAGTCCAAGTGAGACTGAAAAGGCTGGGGCTGGAGAGCAAGTGGTAAAGTGTGCTGCACTAGGAGCTATGGTGCCAATGTAGGTAATGTCTCTGGGCACCAATGGCGGGCAGTAATGCTTTTAGGGCCTACTTTCCTAGGAAGTCCCACACAAGCACCCTAATTTAAACTGATACAGCCCCGTCATCTGCTGAGCCTGCCACTCACCAGCACACAGGAATGAACATCAGTCAGCCGTGGGAGGCTGGTAGAGAGATAATAAATGGAAGCATCGCTGAGAAACATATAGATGCAGTTATAAGGGGAGGAGTTTAGATGAAACAGTCAAACAGCAGTTCAGTCACACCCAAATGATACGAAGCGAAACAGTATGGAGGACAGCAGGAGGAGAGAACCCCAGACCAACCTGACATTTACTTATAAACCAGGAAATCCAGGAAATCACATTGTAGGATTTTTAAAGAATTTAATCGTAAATCATGGTGGAAAATAAGTATTTAGTCACCCACAAACAAGCAAGATTTTTGGCTCTCACAGATCTGTAACTTCTTCTTTAGGAAGCTCTTCTATCCTCCACAAGAGCTTCCTAAAGCCCATAGAAAATGTGTGGAGGGAGTTGAAAGTCCGTGTTGCCCCAAAACATCACTGCTCTAGAGGAGATCTGCATGGAGGAATGGGCCAAAATACCAGCTACAGTGTGTGCCAACCTGGTGAAGACTTACAGGAAACGTTTGACCTCGGTCATTGCCAACAAAGGTTATGTTACAAAGTATTGAGTTGAACTTTTGTTATTGACCAAATACTTATTTTCCACCATAATTTACAATTAAATTCTTAAAAAATCCTACAA